>PVIJ01004408.1:0-67589 GCA_004024925.1 Scalopus aquaticus | reverse complement strand
GGAGTTGTGTGTTGAAAAGGTCCCCGTGTTTGTGAAACGTGATTTTCATTAAGTGTCCGCACAAAGGGAACGCGGCTCTACCATTTATGGGTAGAGCTCTCTCAGCCCCCTCCACCATCTTATCTGCGGACCGCGGAGAGGTCAGGTCTGAGGAATTCTCTCTTTCCGAGAGAAAAGAGAAGTGACACCAGAGTTTTAGGAGGCATTTTGGGAGCGGCTCCGGAGGAGGGCCGGGAGTGGGGGCGCGCGAGGCCCCGGGGTGAAGCCCCGGCTGGCGCGGGCCCTTTCGCCTTCCCGCTGCCCTGCTCTCCTTTTCCCTAATCGCAGTGTTTTCTTCCCTGTTACTTGTGTGTAGTTTTGGGTCCCAAAAAGGGGACAGCTGAAGGGGAAAAAGGCAAATTGAGGTTGAGGGGTTCTCTTTTTGCAGCTACAGGATGGACCTGAAGTTGTTCCCTGCGGGCTCTGGTCACGCCCGGTTGTTGCCTTCACAGAAGGGCAAATGGCTCTTGGAGTCCGGGTGTCCTGTGCGGGCAGTTCTGTTATTGTCATTTGGAATGTAAAGTAGGATAGAACTGCAAAGCTCACCGTAGAACAGGGATTCCTGCTATCGTGCCTTAAAGTGGTGATGTTGGGTTTTTTAATGGAGAAATAAGCGGAGGCCTCATTCGTTGTTCAATCCGTTTTTATATTCCTTCCATCTTCCTTTTTTTCCCATCTTTTTGACCTGAGGGCCCACCTGGAGTCATAAGTGCAACTCACACCTTGAACATGGGGGATAAAAGTTTGCCCTTCTTACTGCAAGATGTGTCCATGAGGCCCCTTCCCTTCCTATAATTTCCGGCCTTGGCTGCAACAAGAGATGGTT
The DNA here is from genome assembly GCA_004024925.1 of Scalopus aquaticus. NCBI lineage: Eukaryota > Metazoa > Chordata > Mammalia > Eulipotyphla > Talpidae > Scalopus > Scalopus aquaticus. The sequence goes on along the minus strand of PVIJ01004408.1, from coordinate 66,724 downwards.
TCTTTGCCCCTAAAAGTTAGCATTCGGCAGCCAAAACCCTCTTCAGCGAATACCTCAGTTATTACCCTAGACAGCGCGTTCTCATTTCCGTCCGTACCAAGTACGTCTGTACAGGCCCGTGTTAGGCGTTATCATCTCCGCTAGGCAGATGCCCGCCCTGGGGCGAGTGTGTGAATGGACTTTTGTAACCAGCCTGGAGGAAAGTTTAGGTCACTGCAAAGCTGTGACAGGGTTTTGTTTTCCTGGGGACAAATTGGAGATCAGTGCTTATACCTGGTTGGTTTAATTCTTGTTCGGGGAGGAGGATCTCAAGTGTCTTATTCCAGCATGTCTTGAAATAATGCTGACTCTCGAAACTCAAGTAAAAAAGTTTGGGAGCATCTGCAGGGTTGGCATCAGGGCAGCTCCCAAGAAGGTGTCTCCCAGGATTCCTTCCCCTTAGTGGCTCTCCTTGTTTCTTCATTACAGCTAGAGTCAGTAACTGCAATCCTTGTTTTGTAGTTGAGAGAAGTCAGTGCTGTCCTCAGCTCAGCGATCGTTCCTTTAAAAATTGGACGTGCTCTTAGTCTCTTGGGGGAAACAGTTGCGACATCTGGATAAGCAATCCAGCCTTTCTGTTTTCACTGACATCCTAAATCAATCAATCAGTGTTTATTGACACCCACTTGGGGCCCAGGCTTCTCAGGTCAGGGAGAGAATTGAATATGGTCAGATTTTCCATTGTTCTGTCTCTGAAGGTTGAATTGTGCCTTGCTGGCCCCGGGGCCTTCCGTTCTGGGCTCTGAGTGGGACTGTTGAGACTTCATCTGACTTAATGCACTTCTCCTGATGGCTGTGTGGTTAATGCCAGTTATAGATAAAGAAACAGAGGCACTGGAAGGTTAAGAAATTGTCTGGGCTCGCAAAGCCAGCAAGTGGGGTGCTGGGATTTGAGCCCCACCTATTGGCCCGGAGAGGCCGGTCCAGCACTCTGGGCCCTGCTGGCTGCCTGCCGCCCTTGGGACCCCTGTGGGTGTGAAGTGGTATGTCCACCAGTGCCTGAAGGGAGGGTAGTTTCCTATCTCTTTAGAAACGTAATGATGGTAAAAATCATTGCCAGTGTGGAGTTAAATTTTGTAATGTATCTGAAATAGCTGTGCACGATAAAAGATCCTGGAAGGGTAGTTAGTGGAAAGTAATTCTGTCTCCTATTCAGTTTCACTGCCCAGAGGCAGCAGTCAGGAGCCAGGTACCCTTGTAGGGAGAGTGGATGTAGGGAGCATGTGTAGTTTTGAATTTTGAGCTCCCACTTTGTGGGGATGTCTGTTCACAGCAGTCTGTCGTCACCAGGACCCCGTTCAGCTGTATATGTACTCTTGGTCCGCTTCAGACACTGGGCTTCTGCTTGCTGCTTCCTCCTAGAGACCTGGAAGAGAACGTGAACACCAGCCATCCAGGCTCTTCTCTCCTCTTTTCCTGATTTATTTGTGTGTGTCTGTGTGTGTGTGTCTGCGCGAGCGTGCACATGCGTTTGCATACACGGTGTGTGGTGGTTGCACGTGGACATACATGTTAGTTTTGTCCTGGGGAACCAAACACTGATGTCTGGGAAGTGAACTCTTCTTGAACTTTCAAAATTTATTTTAAGGGCCCGTTTTTAAAGGCTTCTTTTCAGCAGTTAACTTTCTGGCAAAGGCCGCATGGTGCCAACCGCAGGGACGCGTTTAGAATGTGAGCGTCAGAGAAATGTCCACTTTCTAAATGCTCTCCTGAGGGCACCCTGTGCTCCCCTGGTTCAGTAACAGAAAATCTGAGGCGCTTTCTGTGACGCGATAGAAGGCCCCGGGTTGCGTTAACTTGGCACACTTGAGATGCGGAGCTTGCTGCTCCGCGCTCTGTGAGCCTGTTGCTGGCAGCTGAGAAGGCCCCGTCGCACTTAGGTTGGAAATACTTTCGAGTTTGGAGTCAGGAGATGCCAGCCGGCCTCTTTGAGCTTTTCTGTTTCCTTTCTCTGAGATAGAATGACCTCTGTGTGCGGCCACCTCAGAGGACTGCTGAGGGGCTACGAGCTGATCTTAGTGAAAGTTTGAAACCAAGAAGGCGCCCAGTGTTTGTGTTTTCACCTCCAGGCGGGTCCTTGGCGATGGCACTAAGCCCCGCCCGGTCCTCCTGTGACAACGGGACTGCTCAGGCCACTTCTCACCTGAGGCGTCGGCCTGAACCCCACGCCCTGCGGTGCCCGCGACCTCGGGCAGGTTGCTCTGAGTCTGGTATTGTCATTCCCAAAAGCAGACTCACAGTTGTCTCTGCCTCACCAAGCTAAACAGCTCAGCACAGAGCCTGGCACAGAGCAAGAATTCTGCGAATGTGAACTGCTGTGATTTCAAACAAGTGTTTTGCTGTCTAAATGTCGGCAGTGCCCGCTTCTCTGGTGGCTGGAGTGGGGGTAGAATTGAGCTGAACCCACCCTAGCTGGTCTTGTCCTGTTGAAACGTTTTGTTTCCAAGACTGCTTTGATGCGTAGAATGAACACTTCCTGCCCTTGGTTTTTAGCAAAATGTGTCTTCCCTTCCTCTGACCTCTCTTATTCCCGTGGTGACTATTTTAATTGTGGAGGAAAAACTCCCATTGGCTGGTGGCGGACATTTTATTCCTCTCCAGAGGGAGAGTATCTACAGCCCCAAACATGCGAAAACTCGAAATCTCATACTACCCGCTGCCTTACTGCAAAGGCAGGTTGGAATTTTGCCAGCGTGAGCGCTGATCTGAAATAGAAACAGGAAAACACATCAGCAGATAGATTTTTAAAGTGCGCGGCAAGATGCAGCAGAGTGGCTGTGGTGAGCGGCGACCGCCGTGGGGCTGCGGCCGAAGAGGGACTGAGCCGTCCTCGCCACGGGAAACGCGTGCCCGGGGCGCGGTGGGCGTTGGCTGCCTTCTGTCATCACGCTGTGGCACGCGCCGTGGTGTTGGACACTTTCCACTAACACAGTGCACTTGTCAGTTACATCGCGATTAAACGGGCTGTAACAACCACTAAACGTACAGAACTTACTGCTATAGAACTAAGTTAAAAACAAGAACTAAGGCTCACATGGGCCACTGAAAGAATTTGACTTTTCCTCTGTAATGGTGGACCATAATATAAAATAAATTCTTAGGTTACTTTTTTAATGGAACAAGTTTAACCTGCGACAGAGGCGCGCAGTGTAGCAAACCCCTTGCTCTCATCACCCAGCTGCCACACCGCCAGCCTGTCTCCTTGCCGAGCAGATGATCTTCTGAAGCCACAGAAAGAATAATTTGCTCTGTTCTTTCTTTGGAGAATGTGGTTTTTCCTTAGATAACGAGAGTTAGAGCCCTCTGAAGTCGGTTTTCACATCTTCTTGACCCACATCACAGATCTTCTGCCGTGCTGTGTTGTGTGGTGGTGGTGGGAGACGGGTCGGTGGGATTCCAGGAGCCTGGAGACAGCCGGGTGGACGCAGGAGGGGAACCGCTCCCGTGGGAGTTAAGCACAACTGTCCCGAAAGACGGAACCAGGCAGGACGGCCAGAGTGGAGGGAGCGGGACAAGACCCGGGGGAAAGAGAAGCAGCAGCAGCACCATGGGGTAGACACGGAGGGGGAGCCTGAGCGAGGAGATCAGACCCAACTGGAGGGAGAGGCCAGGAGCAACCTCCCCGCAACCATACCCCGCCACAGGCCAGGACATTAGTCTGCTTAAGGGGGCTGCGGGGATTTCATGCAGAGGAGGTGCTGGCACTGAGGAAGTGCTGGCAGAGCCTCACTGATGCTCCATGGGTCCGGGCTGTTACTCTGCCATTGGGTTGCATGCACTTTAGCCTTCTGCCCTTAAATCCACTTTCGAGACCTAACCCTTGTCAGTCTTACCAGTCCTGAGATTTAGCTAAGATCATTGTATGCCATCACTTTAAAATGGACCACGAATAACATTAGCCATTGCCTGTAAGAGCCAAACACCCCCCACCTCCCTTTTTTAAACCCAGAGCAGTGATGGCGATAATGGCTAGAGACTTTCTGAGGAAACTTCCCGCCCCTTTGCCTCAGTGGCCCCGTCTGCTGCCCCGGGGCTTGTGATGACACTTTGCAGGAGCACAGGAAACCTGCAGTGATGCTTCCAAACCCCCGGGCCCAGGCGGAGGGGAGGCTTTCAGGCTGTCACTACCCGAGTAACCTGTGACAGGAGGGAAGCGCATCTGTGGCTGTGGCTCCCGCAGACAGTGGGCCTTGGGCACGGGGTGCGGCCCCTCCTCCCTCTCAGCCAGCGGTGGGGGCTGCGAACCTCGCTGTGCCGAGAGGCAGGCGCAGTGGGAGACGGTGAGGAGCCCTGTTTTCTTTTGAAAGCAGAGCAGTGTGCTTTTATGTTCGTCTTGTTTTAGGATCTGGGAGACAGTTTACATTCCATTAAAACAATGTTGCATTTCCTAGATCTTCACAGTTTCTTGGTCAGGTCGCCTTTGCTTGTCATCTGTGCTGTGTCATTGCGCCTGTCCGGCCCTAGGCGTAGGGGATTAAGGGGCGCCCTCCAGGCACCCTGGCTGCTTCACTGTGCCCAGGCGGGTTCTGCGTCCGAGTTCCTCCTGGAGCAGTGGTGAGGCAGCGCTGGGCCTGAGAAGGGCTGCTCGGTGTCCGCCCCGAGGGAGTTGACGTGCCTGTGCGGCTGCGCACCTGCTCCTCGCCCCACGCGGCTGCGGCCCCCAGGCCCACACCGTTGTCCCTCACTGTCGCGAGGCGCAGAAGGGAGTGTGCAAGGCATGGTGGTGCGAGCAGGCTGTTGGCCAAGGCCAGCGCGGCGCCCGGCAGACAGTCCTGGCAGGGTGGGCCTCGAGATGCCAGCCCCATGTGGGAAGGCAGCGGCCCCGTGTGGGAAGGCAGCGGAGGAGGGAAGTCCAGTCAGGTTTGCTGGAGGTTGAGAGGCCAAGAAGGGGAGGAGCCTGGGAAGGCGTTCCAGGAGGACCGGCACCGGAGAGGAGGGCAGCAGGAGTTTGGGGAGGCTGGAAGGAAAAGTAGGGAGCAGAGGCCACTCTAGACCTGACCCTGAGGGCCTCTGGGCCTCCTCTCCTAGTGGTGCAGGGTGGGCCTCGCCCCCAGCCGGGTTCTGAGCGCATCAGCTCTGTTCCTTGCTTGGCCCTGGGTGACACGGCTGGTGCACAGGCAGGGCCGCCCCCGGCCTCCCTCGCCTCTGGGCTGGCCGCCCTCTGAGGGGATTTGGGCAGGAGACCGACTCGGTCAGAACTGCATTTTAGGAAGACCCTCTGGTGGCAGCAGCGGGGAGGTGGGATGGAGGGGCTGGGGCACAGGGGGCGTGGCCTGGCCTGGTGTGGTCGGAGCAAGGTGGGAGGGAGTGGGCCAGGGTGTGGGTGTGCAGGCTGCTGCCTGGGGGCCTCTGACGAGGGTCCCCCCTCGGACGGGTCTGTATGCTCGTTGCCCTTTGACAGCACACCTCAGAAGGTGAGACAAAACGCCTTTCGGTATTTGCTCTCTGGCGGAGGAGGCTGTGTTTATACAGCAGGGCTGGTGTTCAGGCCGCAGGCTGGGACCGGTGTCGCCCACAGCACGGAGGCGGGCGGCCTCCCTCATGGCCATGGCTTGTCAGGCTCACTCTGAGCCCTCCCTGTGGAACCCCCTTCCCAGCCCTGGTGGTTTGCCCCTTGAGGACTCCTGGGTCTCCGTGTGTCTCTTGTCGTGCCCCCCTCAGCTCCTGTAGTCTTTGATTTTTGCCTCGTGCGTGTTCATCAATTACACTTCTCCCACAAGGAGATCCTCTGCGTTACCACCTTGCCCCCCCTTGCTCACCAACAGCTGGCCCCAGTGTTTCGGGTGCTGGGAAAGTTTTGTTGAGAATGTGAACAGAATGCCAAAGCTGGATTTAGCTAAGTGTGTTTTTAAAATAATTTTAAATGCTCTGAGCAAGAGCGTAAATTACAAAAGGCGCACGTAGAATGTAGATAAAAATGACTTTTGTCAAGTTCAAATTGTGGGAAATAATACTTTTCCTCTAAGCTCATAGTATAAAAAGTTGTATGTTCTGAACTGACTTGAGAACAGCCTGAGCATGACCTCATCCGCTGGAACAGAGCATGAAATAAAACACGAAGCCTTGACTCTTTTTTGCAGGGTCTGTTTAGAAGATTTTTAAATTACAGAGATTCCTTGAGCTGGAGGATAATAGTGAAGGGCCCACAAAGGAAATAAGAATAAAGCAACAAGGCTTTAAATCACTGAATGTGAGCGAGAGTGAGGGGAGTGTTGATGGAGTCTGCGCACCGTCCCCCCAGCAGGCATCCCTGGACAGCGGAGGCAACTGTGGCTCTTGCCCCTGCAGAGGGCCTGGCCTTGGGCCTCAGCGCCAGCAGGAAGGTGGGAAGCTTCCCAGGAATGTTTGTGCTGGAGGTGAAGGCTCCCCTCCCCTGGGCCCGCAGGGTGGGGGGGGGCAGAGCCCCAGCACTTTCCTCTTCTTCCTGTTTGCCTGCAGCAGCAGCAACAGCCCTGGAAGTGTAGACCCCAGCGCCCTATCAGGGTCTTTCAAACATCCTTCATCAGTGACTCACTGTCTTAAGAAACAGATCTTTACGTTGCAGTTTAAGGACCAAAGCCATTTTCTTAGAATACCACCCAGGCAAGTTCATTTCGCACAGACCAGCGAGTTTTGTGCGTTGCTCTTTCTCCGTCTTCAGGCCCACACTTTGATGTCCTCTTAGTTGGAGCCCGTAGCCCTTTAGAAGTGGGGAGGCATCTATCAGCATCACCGTTCTTGTCCCTCAGCTGACTCCTGAATGACTCTTCTGAGTTTTGCTGTTGGTGGAAACCTTTTCATTAACCGGTGAAATAACAAAAGGGTTTGAGATGGGATGAGAGGTGCTTTTGAAAAGACAAATCTTATTTCTATTTAAAATAAGACTCAGAAAAGATGCTGCAGAAAATGTTCCCTAAAGCAGAAAAGGATGAATAAGAGCAGATGCTAAAATTTCTTTTCCAAGACTTAACAATAGTCAAGAGATCCTTTGGAAGAACATAAGAGGGGAGTTATTTTGAAAAGTGCCCTTTTTGAGTGAACCCTCATGCTGCTTCCGGGGTCTGACTTCCAGTGAGTGAGCCTGGGCGCCTCGGTTCCTTGTAAGCTGTGATCATTTCAAGTTTGATGAGCACAGTTCACTATGAAATGAAGCAAGGAACTTGGCGTTTGTGCACCGTGAGTCAAGTTTGACATCAGTCTGGATTGGGAATTGACTGGAAGATTTGGTGTTGGACTGTGGCTCTGCTGCAGTGTCCTGACCCAGAGGCATGCGTGAGCAATACTTCCCGTTGGGCTTTGGCCATTAATCTGTGGAATGAAGCACGAACCGGAGAGGAAAATCGAGAGACTGCCTTGGATTTCCTGACGTCCTGTTGAACCAAAAAAGCAGTAGGAGGCCTTTTCCTTCCTGACAAAGGCCTCCCTCGCCCCCTCGTGTGAAGTTCCCAGCATCTGTCTCCACGTTGGGGACAGCCCCCTCTCACCCATACTTGAAGTCGCCGGTCATCCGGGGCCAGTCTCCATCTTCTGCCTATTCCAGGTGTTTACAGGCCGCCTCCCCCGATGATGTAACCTTGATCACATCCAGGCGCTGCGGAGGAATGTTTGATCGGAGAGGTCAGATGGCGCGTGAGAAGAAAAGCATCTCTGTGTTCGTGACTTTGGCTTACTTTCCGCCGGGGGCCTGCTCTGCCAGAGTCGTGTGCTCACGGCCTCAAGGCTGGGACCATGGGAGGAACACACCAATACAGATTCAGGGCGCTGAGGAGCCCCCTCCTCCCCAGCGTACTTGTTCTTGTTAGGTTATCAGTGCCCTGTCCTCTGCCTTTGTTTTTTAGTGCTCTGTTTTCATAACTATAAAGCGTTGAGAGATCCTGTCTCTAGCAGGGAGAGCTAGAAATGCCAGTGTAGGTCAGTGACAGGAGACAAAGTTCCCGGCAGGAGAGAGCTGGGTGAGGCAGGGGCTGTGGCAGGACAGCTGGTATTGAGAGGTGGAGGTGAGGCGGGAAAAGCTGCTCTGGCCTCTGCCTGCAGAGAAGCGTGGCCAGAAATGTCTGTCATTATAAACCCCCTTGTACTATTCGGTATCAATTTTGCTGTACTTTTAATGTTCTAAAGCAGCAGATTTTCATGTTACATAATATAAATTATATAAAAGACATTGGAAGGTAGACTATTTCTAACTGTGAGTTAATTCTGAATTAGTGGATTTTAGAAGCTTAAATTACTTGGGAATAATGGCTGCCACCTCGGAATGAAAATACTTTTTTCTTTTGTAAACAGGATTTGGGAAAGGAGTGGTTAAAAGATTTGTAACCATCCATCTTATTAATATGTATACAGTTGTTAAGAAATGGAATAAATTAGGCATATATGATGTTGAAAACAGACTTTTTTGCTGCTGATAATAAAAAGAATTTCCCCCCATTCTGTTTCTTCTTTCTTTCCTCTTCCAGAAGCTCTCCAGAGGCCAGTAGCATCTGACTTCGAGCCCCAAGGCCTGAGCGAAGCTGCTCGGTGGAACTCCAAGGAAAACCTTCTCGCTGGGCCTAGTGAAAATGACCCCAACCTTTTCGTTGCACTGTATGATTTTGTGGCCAGTGGGGACAACACTCTAAGCATAACTAAAGGTAAGAGGGCTGCGGGCAGCTGTGGTGGTTGTGAGACAGAAATTGGGGCAATTGTGGCTTGACTGGACACCACTTTGCTTATTGAAAGAGCAGGCATCGCCTTGGAAATGCAGAAACATCACCCCCCCGCCCCTCCCCCCAAAAGGAGCGTTTTGGAAGAGAACACTTTTCCTTAATTAAGGAGAAGAGTTCCTGCACAGTATTCCTTAGCAACCACACTTCCCGTTCTATAGAGGAAACGGTATCTGGACCGAACACTTATTCTTTAAGTATTCTTCACTAAAAATCTTGCTTGTAGTAATTGGGAACGGAGCACTTGGTGAATGTAACAGACAGAGATGGAGGCTGTGCGTTCAGCGCAGGCAGGGAGCTTCGGACGCAAGCCTGCATTTTCATCCACGCCTAAATGGGTGTCCTTCGGTGGGCTTGTTCAAGTGAAGTCGGTGTTTAGGAACGTGGAGACTTTGGCGATGATCCCGGAATAAACGGGCACGCGGAAGCCAGCCGGTAAAGCGCAGGTGCTGATCTGGGTGTTTGTCCCTCAGGTGAAAAGCTCCGGGTCTTGGGCTACAATCACAATGGGGAATGGTGTGAAGCGCAAACCAAAAATGGCCAAGGCTGGGTCCCGAGCAACTACATCACGCCGGTCAACAGCCTGGAGAAGCACTCCTGGTACCACGGGCCCGTGTCCCGCAACGCCGCCGAGTACCTGCTGAGCAGCGGCATCAACGGCAGCTTCTTGGTGCGGGAGAGTGAGAGCAGCCCCGGGCAGAGGTCCATCTCGCTGAGATACGAGGGCCGGGTGTACCACTACCGGATCAACACTGCTTCTGATGGCAAGGTAGGGGGCGCGCCGGGGCCAGAGGCGCTGGCCTGTGGCTGCCAGGTGGGGCAGGTGTTGCTATAAAGCTCAACCAAGGTGTGTGGAGAAGCTCCGAACAAACACGGGCGAAGCCCACCCTGGGGCCCGGGCCCAGCCAAGCGCACCGCGCAGGAGGCTCTGGGCCCTGCGGAGCTTGCTGCGGCCGCGGGCGAGCTCGGTGGGGTGTCTGCTGGGTTTCGGACATTCTGCTTGCCTGAGGACGCTCCGTTGTGACCGTGCTGTGTCCTCAGCAAGGAACAGTCCAGCAGGAGATGGGTGTTTCGAGACCACCTACACAGCCCTCTCGACACCTGCTCCCTGGGGTGCACCCGCAGTTCTGTGTGCACGTGTGCACACGCATCCTGTACTTCCTGAACAGAAATGAGATGCACTGTCTCCTGAGGGACGCGGAGGTTTACGGGGCGAAGCGTCTCGGCCAAGAGCACCTGCGAGGGGCTGGGGGCCGACGGCTACACCGTCGGGCAGGGCGGCCTCTGAAGTCTGTGTATGGGCGGCGTGCACGGGCTTCTCTCCTTATTAAAAAAAAAAAGAACATGAGTTACTGTGAAAAGTAAGTGGCTCCTGACTCCCCTGCTCTGCCCGGAGGCTGCCCCACGAGCCCTCCCCCGAGTTACCAGGTGTGGGCACGGGCTCTTGAAACCTGCCAGGGATGTGCCCTCCACGCCGCCCTGGCCTCGCTCTCACCCATCTAGCAATAGACTGTGGAGGCTGTTTTGTGGCCACATGTAGAGCTGCCTCATTCTCGCTGACAGCTGCTGGCCCTGGGCGGGTATTGCTGACCGCAGCGCCCAGCTGGCCGATGCTCGGGCCGCCCCAGGGCTTCGCTGTCGTGGACAGGCTGTCCGCCTCCTGGCCCTGGGCACCCCGCACTCGGCCTCTGAACAGGCCTGGCCGCCCTTACTGTGGGCAGTGTATTCTCATCCGCTTCGTTTCTCCAGCAGTTCCGGTCGTGATCCCGTACATTTAGATCCAGTGGTGGGTCACGATGTGCTGTTCCCTGTGCTGTGCTTAGAACTGGCGGGAGGTTCTGGGAGGTTCTGTGTGTCTGGGCCGGGTATGGACGCTGCCAGTCACCCTCTGTAGGGGTGTGCACGCACACTTGCTCCTCAGCAGCCAGCGCGAGAGTGCCCCTGCACACACCGCAGCGTCGGCGCTCAGCCGTCTGTCCCAGGCGGGGGATGCCGTCTGCTCGCATCTGTTGCACACGTGTCCTGCTGAGTGTCGTTTATTAACATTATTTATTAGTCGTTTCCCTTTGTGTTGGAAATACGCTGCGTCTAAGTGTGTATTTTAGGTCCATTAATCTGCTCTCTCGGCTGCTGGTCTATTCATATGCAAATTCAAGACTCGGTTGTCAGCTCTTTAGATGTGTTCAGTGTCGGCTGGGCTGGCCCCTCTTGATCGGTCGGCACCCCCATAGTGTCCTCGCCCCTGCCTTGGCACCCCACACTCACACCCTCAATATTTGGCTGTGTTTCCCACATCCTAAAGCCTCTGGCCCAGGTCCTCACTGCCACCACTGGGCGCCCAGCCCTTGCAGACAGCGTCCTGTGGCTGCACAGTGGACAGCACGGTCAGCTGTTGGTGTGTGAGTAGAGCCTGACCTTTCGGCTTGTTCGAGAGGCTCCTTGTTCTTGCCCCAGATGTGCAGCGAGGCCCTCCTGTCCTGCGGGGTGAACACCAGCGTGCTGGGCCTTTGAAAGCCTTCAGGCTGCAGGGGCCTTTCAGAGGGTCTCGCCCGCAAGGGACGTGGTGTCCTGCACCGACAGCTGCCTTCCCATCTGCTGTTTCCCAGGGCCACCCTGCCGCTCAGCGCTCCTCGGCGGGGGCGCGCACAGAACACGGCGTGATGGCTTCTTGTCCCTGGACTGGTTTCATCAGCGTCCTTGAAACAGATGCAGGCAGGCGTGATCCGATTTGGCGACTCAGTGCCGGGGCTCAGTGTAGACTACCGTGCGGAGGGACGAACAGGCCTGCCAGTCCCATCTGTGAGGTGCAGCGGCTGTGAGGCAGGGGCGGGAGCCGGCTCTCCCGCAAGCCGGCACGCACGGTGGGCCCTGCACTTCAGGTAGAGCCCTGGAAGCGCCTCTGGGGAAGCCTTGTCTCCGCCACTGGGCATCTCATCTGAGCGTCCCTGGAAGGCACTCTGTCCCCCTCCTGGCACAGACCCTCCCTTTGGCTTTGGAGGCAGGGGTCGGCTGGCAGACCCCGAGGGCCGCGCTTGAGAGGGAGCCAGACAGGTGGGGTCATATTCCTGGACGAATGAGACATTGAGTAGAGAGGGGCGTTCTGTGCAGCCCGGGACATTGGAAATGCCACTCACAGCAGGGCTTTGAGGCAGTCCTTTTTGGGTCTCTGAGGGGAAAATTTAAGATTGGTAGGAGGGATGGGCAGGGATGACTAAGTTTAATTCTTATTTTCAAATTAGCTCATCTTTAGAAAAGAACTGAACTTAGAAGATTCTTCTCTAAGGCCCAGGGGATTCCTCCCGCCTCCTCCCTCCTGCCTCTGACTGACCTCTCTCTTCCTTCTCCTGAGCCTCAGGCCGGTCAGTCAGCCCAGGGCCACCCACTCAGGGCTGGAGCCGAGCGGCCTGACACTGTGAAACTGCCAGCGCCAGTCCAGACCCCCTCCAGTCCTAGCAACTTGGGACTTGATGGTCACTTCTGATGCCCTCTCTGATTCTGTCGCCTCTGCTCCCCTCACAGAAGTGCACACCGATCTCCACCACCCCACTAAGTCTCCCTCGGTTGTTCTGGTTATTTGTGTGTGCGGACTTCTGTGGGATGCCCTGTCAAGCTCCGGGCCCCTTGCGTCTTCCCTTCTCTTCAGAGAGATGCCCGTTGGCATTTATCTTCACGGTCTGCTGACGTGTCGGGCTCCGGGTGGTAGGAGGGGCGCCTCGGTCACACTTCGGCAAAGTGGCGGGACAGGGAGGTGAGGGCCTTCCAGGGAAAGGTTGCTCAAACAAGGCCACCCTCCCCTACCACAGAGACCACCAGGAGCATTATTCAGTGCTGCTTAATTGCAAGTGCTGCCTTCCTGTGGGGCCTGAGACCCTCTTGGGGCCAGGGCCCCGCAGCCTGTGCGCCAGTGTGTTGGGGCACCCTAGGGGCCCAGGTCTGCTAAGCCTGTGAGTCTGGCTGGCGGGAGGGAGCCGCTCCTGGTGTCTTTGACGAGTCCTGCCCTTCCCGGTCCGGTGTGACCAGGCAGCGGCATGGCCTGGCTAGCGCCGCGGTGTTCTTGTCAGCGGGCGCGCGGCGTGATGCCGCACCGTCCAGAACGCTCTTTGCGCTTTCTGCTCTGGGCCTGCCGTGACTCCTGGTGAAGGCTGGCCAGCCCGCCTGCTGAGTGCCGCATGCAGCCCCGACTTGCCGTGGGGAGACAGGCGCAGCGCACTTACGGGAGAAGAGTTTTAATATTTAAAAGTGTTGGGTATGTAAATTTTATGTTGAAAGATGAACTGAGTCACAGGGTCTGTAAATTGAATTATTGAAGAAGATAGTTTGCCCATTCTGTGAAATCCCCGTAACTCTGCAGTCAAACAGAGGGTCCTGTGAGTGAATCTGGTAAGACCAAGAACAAATTCTACATGAATGGGGGCTGAGGGGCGCCCTAGCATGCTGCCCGTGGGGGAGCCTGACCCTCTGGCCGGGGAGCACCCCTTTCAAGTGGACGGGAGAAGTAGGTGATGAGCCTCGATCCCCAGCGACCTGCCTGGGCACGACAGGCTCCCCCACCCCTTGCCCTGCCATGATTTCCACAGTGGGGGAGGGAGGCCCTGATTCCAGGCAGTGCCTTCTGGAGTCACTTGTTCCTCTCGCCATGAGCCAAGCTGACGGAGGGGAGAGGCTGAGTGTGTGCCACCTGCAGTGCAGTGGTTGGACAACTGACAGACTCTCCAGAGAGGGCAAGGCGTGTCCCCACGCCCCTTCGGTCTTCAGGAGCTGCTGAGTCCATTGGGCACCACATGGGCAGCCTCGGTGGTGCGCTGCCCCCGTCTCCTCCGCCCGTGCGGGGTCTGAGCGTGAGCAGCAGTTCACTTCGAGGCTTCTCCTCGGGGCTCTGAAGTGCAGGAGTGGGGTACCCACCCCGAAGGCCCTGCCACTCAGGGGCACTGTCTTGCAAAGCCCCAGTCTTTTTGGACAATTCGTGAGTGGTTTAGAATTTTATTTTAGTAGGATGCTCCCAAAAGTCTTCAAGTTACAGTCCTTGAAGCCAGAGTGTGCGACCGCCTTGCCTAATTTTTAAAAACTTGCTTATTTCACCTTCCCATGCAAAGAAGAAAAATCTTGTTAATGAGTCTTACTCGCCCTCTTCACAGTCATAGAAGAAGTCAGCTCGTGTTTCGTTACTGTTCTTTTAAACTGCCTGCATCACCGAAGAGTAAACGTGCGGACGGTAATGGCGGCCATCGCCGCAGCTAAGGCCCGGGGCTCGCCTGAGCTTCCCGCTGCTGCTGCCCTTTCTCTGTAGCAAGATGTTCGAGCCCCGCTGGCCTCCGGCCCGGCGCTGTCGCTGTCCCATCCGCAGTCCTCCCCACGTCTTGGCAGCTGCAGCGCATCTGAGGGCGAATGGCTAGTTGTGATTTCAGATAGTCCTTCCTCGGCAGGGTGTTGGCTGCGTCAGGTGAGCCAGTCCGTCCCGGCGTGTTCTGGGGCCCGATGGTCTGTGGCGGTCATGGTGTGGCCTTGTCTTTGGTGAGGGGGCGGCCCCTCCCTGCCTCTCTGATACAAACAAGAAAGAGCTGTCACCGGCTACTTGCTTGCCGTCACCTGCAACTTCTCACCTGGGTCCAGAACTCCAGGGGGGACCAAAGGGGTGCCCCATGCAGGTTCCAGCTGCCCGTGGAGCTCAGCTGCGGGTGCAGGTGCTGGTCCCGCTTGCCTGCGGCGGGGGCTGTCTGAGCGTGTGCAGCCCCCCGCCCCCCGGCTGCCGGGACGCCACGGGCACCCGCTCCGCTGGGGCTCACGTCGTGGCCTCTGGTGCTCCCCAGCAGCCCGCGCCTAGGCAGAGGGGATGCAAAGGAGATTTATGTCTTAATTTAGTGACTTTCATTCTGTTCACTGTTCAGTTCTAGTTAATTACATAATTGTAGGCACTAATGATAGGTACTAAGCAATCATTGTAATGGAAATGATTGTTGTTTCCAGTCACCAGACCCCTAAGTTACGTTTCGTGAATGAGCAGCTGTTCACTGGGTGCCTCTCTTTTAGGTGCTCATTTCCTGGTCTCGACATTGGGGATACAAGATGGGAGTAGCTAGCAGTTCCCTCTGCTCTCTGCAAGTGGAACGTTCCTATTTGGTCGGATTCAGTGACTGACGGGGGGTTCTGGGGATGCTCAAAATTTTCCCTTGTTAATTACCATTAATTAATGGTAACAGCATTCTCAGACCCGCAAAATAATCTGCCAGATTATACCAAACGGGAATGTTCTACTTTCAGGTAGCAGGGAATGCCGTGGCTTGAGGCCTGCGCACAGGAAGCTGGGTTCTGGTAGGTGGAGACAGACCAACGGGAAGTGCCAGTGGTGGTGAGAGCAGCGCAGGGGAGGTCCCAAAGTTGCTCCCCCTGGGTAAGAAGTGACCGGCTGGTGGGCCTAGGCTGGGTGGACGGGCGCTTCATGGACGTTGCGCAGGGTCTGGAGGGGAGCGAGAACGGGGTGTGAGCATTAGGTGAGGGATGCAGGTGCGAAGGCCGGAGGCATTGACTGAATTACCTCCGTGGAGAGAAATGCTTGGTAAGATTTTCCCAAACGCGGGGTCCCGTGCGGAGAGCCGTGTCCCGAGTCTCGCTGAGCGCGGTCTAGAGCGGCTGTGGTGACGTGGTGCGTCCCCGCCCGCCAGCTGAGCTCTTCTTTGTCCTCAGCTCTACGTCTCCTCGGAGAGCCGCTTCAACACCCTGGCCGAGCTGGTGCACCATCACTCCACGGTGGCCGACGGGCTCATCACCACCCTCCACTACCCGGCCCCCAAGCGCAACAAGCCCACGGTCTACGGCGTGTCCCCCAACTATGACAAGTGGGAGATGGAGCGCACGGACATCACCATGAAGCACAAGCTGGGAGGCGGCCAGTACGGCGAGGTGTACGAGGGCGTGTGGAAGAAGTACAGCCTGACCGTGGCCGTGAAGACCCTGAAGGTAGGCCCGGGCCGCAGCCCACATGCCCTGCGGCCGCCCCGGCAGCTGCTGCTGTGGCCTCCGCCTCCAGGGAGCCTGGTCCGGCCAGCTGCTGGGCCACCCTCCCACCCACAGCCCGGCCCCTGCGCGGAGCTGAGCCGTGCCGCGGCGGGGGTCGTCCCTGGGAGGGGTTCCTCTCTGTGGCAAGGTCCTTCTAAAGCCGCGGGTTCCCGTGCCCTGTGCGTGGTGTTCGGCTCACTCCCTGTTGCGAGTTGAGGAAAGAGAAGATAAAAGCTGCCTGCGTTTTCAAAGAAGGGGATCGCTGGCTCGCGGGGCTTCCCCGGGCGGGACAGGCGGCATGAACAGCACGTGGGCACTGGGCGCCTGGAGGGGCGGCCGTTGTGGACGTGGGAACTCGCTGGAGGTTCCTGGCAGGTGCCCAGATTGTGGGACAGAAGGGGGTGGGAGCCCCAGAAAAGGCAGTAAGGGAGCCTGGGGCACGCCTCTCACTCAGGCAGGTGCTGTCCCCCTTCCTGGGTAGCCGCACCCTCCCGGCTGATGGGCCTTTGTGGCTTCCAGGGGGCCTTTTTCCTTTCGTAAGTTTTTATTTTTTTATTTTTGTTTTTTAAAGATTTATTTTTTATTTATACATACAAGCTGGGGTATAGGCCAGAGGCGTGGGGCGGCGAGAGGGCTCACTAGAGACAGAGCTCATAGCAGAACAGGCAGATCAGAAATACACTGCTGAGGGGAGCAGCAGGCGAGGCAGGAGGGGTCTGCCGCACCATGTGGGATTCTCCCCGGCCGGGCGTCGAACTCGCGTCGCCGCTGCCAACAGCTCCACAGCGCAGCGCTTAACTGCAGCGCTGCGTAAGTTCTTTTAGTCCTTAGGATGCGGAGGACTGGGGTTTGCCTTGCCAGCCCTCTGCGCGGTGCCCGGGGCGAGAGCACCCCCTGGTGTTGACCTGCGGTATTGTCACTTGCGGCGGATCAGCACCCGTGGCATTGACCAGTACGCGGGACCGAGAGGGAGCCCCTTTTTATAGCTTTTAGCAAAGAAGAAGAACTGAGACATCCACCGCAGAGAAAAAGGGAGCCAAGTACGCACAGTGTCTCAAGACTCCGTCAGATGCAGGTTTTGATGGGTGCTGAACACTGGCCTCTTGGGGACGGAGGCCTCCCCTCCACGGCAGAGAGGGGCGTGAGGACCCCCGAGGCTGAGTGTCCTTCAGGGCAGGCCGCCGCCTCAGTGCTGGGAGCCGGCGCTGTGCCCCCACCCACGCGCCCGTGGCGCAGCCCTGGGGGTAGGACTGACGGGCGTGTGCGTGTCGAGGGCGGCGTGGTTTGGGGCCACTGTGAAGACACCTGGATGTTTTCCACCACGAAATTTTTGTTTAATTAGCATTTATCGCGGTCCTCATATTTTTCAGACCCTAGGGTTGTGAGGTGAATTGGTCAAGAGTTCTTCACCTCAGGCCAGTCTAGGGAGCTAGGAGAGTCCGGTCAGCAGCGGACGCTCTGGCTGGTGGAGAAACGGGAAGCGAAACGACAGCGCTGAGGGCCAAGGGTGAGCGGCAGGCGGGAGCCAGGAGCCGAGGGGCCTCGAGGGAGGGAGCGGAGGGACTGGCGAGCTCCATGTGGCGGGAGAGCGGGAAGGGAGCGGAGTCAGCCAAGGGGAGAGGCCAGTAGGGCGAGGTGGGCAGGTCGAGGCGCGAAGGGCCATGGGGTCTGGGAAGCAGTGGGGGCACCTTGAAGGGTGTGTGGGCAGGAAGGAGAATGACTGGGTGAGCGGTTCGCAGATGGCTGTGCTGGCAAGCCTGGCCCCCATGTTTGGAGGCATCAGCTCTCTCCACCTGCACCCCGAGTCTAGGAGCCAGCCATTGTCCTCGCACAGGTTTAGTTCAACATCCCTAAATACAAGCAGATTAAGGCCAGCTGCAGCCCCAAACCAGGCCAGCGCAGGTGAGGTGTGCGTGGGCCCCAGCCTCCCCCTGACCCCGGCCGGGCGCCCAGGCCCAGACAACCAGCTGGGCCGGCCCGAGCAGCTAGAGGGCCCAGGCACTACCCCCACACTTGTCAGGATTTGCAAAAGTAAGAATAGAAGCACCAGGTACACTCGATTTAAATTCAGGAAAGCTTGTGTAAAAGCTTTCAAAAGAGATTTGTGCAGCTTTAAGTGGGGGTAAACCCACCCCAGCAGCCGATGCCGGGGCTCTGTCTTCTGAATTCTGGGGAAGGGGGTTCCAGAGGAGGGAGCTCAGTCTGGCCTGATGAGCCCGAGTCATCTGGCGCGTGTGCCTCCTCGGAGTGCGCTTTCCTGATGAGTGTTCTTGAACTTTTTATTATATTTTTCACATTGTCCCTAAGAGCCTTATTAACTATGGTCTCACAGTTGTTAAATAAAAAATTACAGAACCTAGTTGCACGGATTCCCAGTAGCCGCCGTCGGTGGCACTGCCGGGGAGACGGGAAGTCGGCGTCTCTGGAGCCCTGCGGACCGCACGCGGAGCCTCGCCTGCTCAGCGCGTCCCTCCTCCCTCCCCCTGCGCGCTGGGCGCTGCCCGCTTGTCACGAGAGCGTGTCGTCTGGGGCCGGCTCTCCACTCTGGGCGTCGAGGCCGCAGAGTGGGTACCGACGCCAGGCGTGACCGACGCGGCTGAGCCGCTGCCCGCGCTGGCAGAGCTGAGCGCCCACGCGTCTCCTCCGTCCCCACACAGCCACGTCCCCGCACGGCGGGCAGAGACGGAGCAGGTTCCCGCACCGCACAGCTCCGCCTGTTTCGTTTTGGTTTTGAACTGTCGCTTGGGATTTTATAGCTCATGCGCCACAGAAGATACACGTAAACCCCATTTATTCGCTTTAAAAATCACCTCCCCTCCCGCTCGCCTCAGACTGCTCTGCCCCCAGCTTTCCACCGTCAGCGCTTCTCTCCCAGCTCAGCTGTGTGCCCGGCCCCTGGCTGGCCCCAGCACCCCCGAGCCTGCCCTCGGGTTCGCATCCCGGCCCCTCGCAGAGCAGTCGGGTCTCCCATCAGCAGGGGCCGCAAGGCCCCACTTTAACCCGGGCTCCAGGCTGAGCCTGTCAGTGGCCCTGGGCTCCCCGCTCCGGGCAGGGGCCCGGAGAGAAGGCAGCTGGCCCCTGAGGGGGTCCCTGGCTGGCATGGCCCCGAGCAGGAGCCGCCGGCGAAGGTTTGACAGTCGTCAGCAGCCCCGTTCTCGACCCCGCCCACGCAGCGGTGATGGGCAGCCCTGGCCAGCCGTGAGGTACAGAAGCCCGAGCTTTAACCGAGCTGGCTTCCAGAAGCTTGTTCGCTGCTTCTATGAAAACAGTTCTGAGAGTGGTAGAGCCGCGACAGACTGCTGCTGCTCTGGTCGTGCATTTAGCTTCATCAACTACCTGAGAAGTTGCTGTCGAAGGACAGTCATGTTGCTGAAAATGTTAAGACTTGAACGTTGTACCCAAGTCTTTACCTGTTCTGCGAATGTGCAGTGCACACACGGTGTCTCCATCCTTGGTTTTCGTGACCTTCCAGAGAGAGCCCGTGTGCGGGGCCGCCCGCCCCGTGGCAGCTGCCCCTGTGCCCTGCCCGGTGCCCTCCGCGACACGCAGTGCCAGGATCCCCTCATTTGCAGGGAGAGCAGCCTGGTGGGGCTGCTCTGCAGGGCCGGTCCCCCGGACACGTGTCACCTGCCAGGACACCCTCCGCGGGCTCAGGCCAGCCCCCGCCCCCCGGCAGCGCGGGGAAAGCCTCAGCCCACCCTCACCAACACGTGCTTTTGGGTTTGGCCTTACTCTTTTCCTTCACAAGAAACTGGTTTGGCTGGAGAGCTCCAGGGGTGCACAGAGAGGAGGGGCTCCCAGGCATCACGCTGGGGTCGCCCTGCGGTGCTCTGGCATTCCCCGGGCTGCGCCAGGTGGAGGCCGAGCCCCAGCATGCAGTGCCCGCGCTCCCCTGCGGTGGCTCTCCGGCCGTGGGCGCCGAGTCCTGGGCCGCTCTGTGCCGATGCTTCCCCCACCTTCCCTGCACTTCGGGAGCCACCTCTGGCCTCCGCGGTGTGTTTGTGAGTGGGGCGATCTGGCCTGGCACGGGGACGACGGTGCTCCACTTGCTCCCCTGACGTTTGCTGAAGACCCAGAAACAGACGTGGAAACCGACCTGTGTGCAGACGGGACTGCTGCTGGCAGGCGCCTGCAAGCCGGGCGTCGAGGCCGTGAGGCGTGTGGCGGCAGCAACACTGGGCCGGTTCTGATGGGGGGAGCACCTGCTTTGGGGGCGGCCAGTGAGCAAAAAGGACGAAGCTGGTTAGAAAATAGCTGAGTGGCGGGCGCGGGGGGACATTGTCGTTCACACAAACTCTGCTGAGTCTACTTTTCAGGAATGGAGACCGACTCCCCTATTAAAGCAGGCGCCCCCGAGTGGAGGCTGACACTTCCCAGCCTGTGCGTGGCCCTGGGGGGGGTGGGGGGTGGGGAGGACACGATTCGGCCTGTCTCTCCACTTGGCAGATGAGCCCTCGGGCGTGGGGGCTTCACTGCAGCTCCACAGCGGCAGGACTTGTGCAGACAATGTGCCAGCCGCCCGGTAGCACCCGGCGCCCACCAGAGTCCCCGGTGGGGACGGGCCTCCCCCAGATGAGGCTGGGGGTCCAGCTCTGGCAGAGCTGGATTCGCCCCTGAAACTGAGCTAGTTCTTACTGTGAATGGAAGAATCCGCTTCAAAGAGATGCTGCAGTGTTTCAAAGTAAAAGGAAAGGAATTTAACAGGAGAGCATCAAGGTTATTTCCGGTTTAACACAACTACAAATTTTAGTTGCTGCTGTCAGTAGTTTAAATTATAAATAGAAACAGGTTTAATTCCAGCAGGGGGAGACAAGCGCACACTGATTTTTTTTCCTGAAAGGGAAAAAAAGGGAGTATTTATTACAGTTGTCTCTCTGTGTCTGTATCTGTGTGTCTGTCTTTGCGTCTCTGTATGTATCTGTGTAGAGAGAGGGCTGTGTTGTTCCTTCCGCATGTGCTTGTTTTTCAAGATCTAGAACATGGTTCTTTGAGCAAAGAGTAACTAAAAGAATGAGTATTTCTGAAATGATTTCACTGTGTGTGGTTTATAATGGGGATCATGAAAAACACAAAGTCTGCTTGCCTAGAAAGCTTCGTGTAGAGCTTCTTTCTGAACACGTTGCCAAACAGCTTCCTTCATGCCCCAATCCTGGTGGGAGCAGCACTGCCCCCCACCCCCGCCGGCGCCTGCTCCTGCCTGACCTCAGCGAGTCGCCCCAGTAAATCAGAGTGCCCCCCCCCCGAAACCACGTCTGCTGGCATGTTAGGAGCAGAGGAGAGGACTCGGAGGAGGAGAGGACAGCCGGCGGGGTGTTGGCAGGGGTGAGTTCTCACCCCCTCTGCCCCCCACAGCTTGACACAGAGACTACGAAGACGCTTAATTGACATTAAGAGCAGCTCGCCCTTTCTGAAGAGCAATAGATGGTTTCAGAGCTGCGGCCTGCTGGCCCGGACCTCAGTGATAACGGCTGGCACACTCTGCTGTGTGTCACGCTCCGCTTGCCGGCACCGTCGCCCAAGGCCAGGGGTGCCGTGTAAAGGTCGCCCCATCCTCTGGACGCCTTCCGCAGGTGCACTGCGACACTGTGGCCTCCTGGTCCCCAGAGGGAAGGGGCACAAGGTCCCACATTGAAGATCAAGTCAGAGCTTCCCCTTTGGGGGATTCCGTTTCCAACTAGTCTGCTCCCACCTCCCAGGTAGTCTCTATCTGAGAACTCCGGCGCCGTGTGGGAGCTCGGAGGGGGTCTTGGTGGCCAACTTCTCGCAGCCGAGCAGACCAGACGTGGTCTCCCGTCCACGCCTCGGGTTCCGTGGCCAGTGCAAGGACAGTGGTCCCTGGGCTGCCCGGGACTGCGGCGTCCGCCCAGCAAAGGCCACAGTATGGCCTGGCGCCCCAGCGCCCCAGCGCCCCAGACGTGAACCTCGGCAGTGTGCATGAGGAAATGTGGACCCGTCACCCCACTGGCTCTGGGCCCCTGCTGGTGCCTTTGTCTCCCTTGGCATTTAGACGCCGTGAACTCGCTGAGACGCGGCAGGTCCTGTGACGCTTGCGAGCCTCTTGCTGGGGGTGCTGCGGTGAGGGTCATCTCAGACCTGAGTGGCTGACCTGGCAGAGTGGTGACTGCTTCATGAGGAGCTGCGGTGTCCCAAGCAGCGGCACATGGCTCTGCTGCCGCCCCAGCTCCGTCCTCGCTCGCAAGGGCAGTGTCTGTCGTCGGGGTCGCGCCCCTCAAATCAGGTGCCTTTCAGATTCTTCAGGTGACTGCTTTTTTATAAAGCATTTTAGGGTCCCTTGAAAACCACCTATGCCTTGGGGAACTGGTAGCACGTCCGTGATGTCTGCCTGTGTACCTCTCTCCCTCCCTGCCCCGAAAACCCCACAAAGGGAGGGACAGAAGTACAGTCTGTGTCCTCACCGCTCTGATGCGATGCCCCAGACTCAAAAGTCCAGCCCCAGCGGGGGGTTGTTCTGCCACTGGGCTGGCCGTGGGCCTCTTGGAGCCTGTTGAGAGCAGGGTGTGGTCGGGAGGGTGGGCGGGGTAGGCTTTCGCTGGTGTCTGTGTGCTCAGGCACTCTGAACCGTGCTGAAATAAATTCACCCCCTTGTTCTTTCGCAGGAGGACACCATGGAGGTAGAAGAGTTCTTGAAAGAAGCTGCAGTAATGAAAGAGATCAAGCACCCCAACCTGGTGCAGCTCCTCGGTGAGGCCGAGCTCTGGGGAGAGCCCCTGAGTCTCGTGGGGTCCTCGGGGGGGTGCAGGAAGGGCTCTCCGCCGCCTCGTTCTCAGCTGTCGCTCAGCCCCGGGCAGAGGCCCGTGTGGGTGGGGAGTGCGCACATGTGGCGCGAGAGAGGTTTTTATTTTGACCTGACACCTAAAAGCCATCCAGCACAGATCTCAGATAGGCCTGAAACTCGGGGTTTCGGGGTGCCCTCGCCGACATGGCCTGCGAGCAGACGCAGCCGTTGGGCGGGAACTAGCAGCAACTTCGGTCATTTGATGGGAGCCGGACCGCTGCTCTGGGCTCGGTGGGAGCCGCTCCCGCTAGATGGGTCGGCCGGCAGCGAGGACGAGGGGCGCGCAGCCTGCCCGCGGCGGGTGTTCGGGCCAGCCTGGGCCACCCGGCCGAGTCAGAAGTCGCGTCAGAGCCCTTCTCTAGGGCCAGTGCTTCCTGCTGCCCAGCCAGGAGTGGCACAGCGGGCTGAAGCCTCCTCGCTGTCTTGTTGGCAGGGGTCTGCACCCGGGAGCCCCCCTTCTATATAATCACTGAGTTCATGACCTACGGGAACCTGCTGGACTACCTGCGCGAGTGTAACCGGCAGGAGGTGAGCGCCGTGGTGCTGCTGTACATGGCCACGCAGATCTCGTCCGCCATGGAGTACCTGGAGAAGAAAAACTTCATCCACAGGTAGGAGCCGGCGCGGCCGCCCCCACGACCCTGGAGCCCGCGTGGGGCCCTGGCGTCCTTCCGGAAAGCCCTGGCCTTCGAGGTCGCGTGGCGCAGCAGCCCCCGGCGGAGCAGTTACCCTGGGTGAGGCATGCTCGCCTCCGGAGCCGCTTTCCAGAAGTGGGATCACAAACGAAGCCTGCAGAAGTCCCCCTAATTGCAGCGCTCTCTGCCCGCCCCCGCGGCCTTCCGTCCTGCTCGCTCCGTCCTGCTCGCTCCGGCCGGTCTCACCCCCACACAGGCGGCAGCCAGGGCCTGGGTTTTGTTTTTGTGCCGCGTGTTTTCTCTCCTTCCTCTTCATTATCATGTCATTCTCCACTTCCTCGCCGCCATCTGGCCCGGAGATGTTTCCACAGTGGTCAGAATTGCGTGCGTGTTGTCTGAAATTAAGCGTGTCTGCTGGTTCCCGGCCTGGAGTGCTTTGACCTTCAAGGGTGGCGCAATTACCGTGGCCTTCGCATTCTTGGCTTGCGGAAGCGGCCTCCTAGCGCGGGGCTTCCTAGCAGGGCGGGCCTGATGGGCTCGCCGGGTCTGCTGTACAAGATGTTCTCCTCGCCGCTGCCATGACCTTTCCTGCCCAATTAACTCCGGCGTGAGGCCGTGCCTGAGACGCGGGCGCGGTGTCGGGCGCGAGGGACAGGTTTCCTGTGCTCCCGTCACTCAGGAAAGCGAAGCCTCCGAGGCTGCAAATTGAGAATTCATGACTCCTGGTTCGCCTTGCATGGCTAGGTCTGTCTCCTCTTCATTCAGGCAAACGTCAGATTCTTCACCTCAGTCCTACTGGACACGCCGCTTCTGTGTCTAATTCCCGATTGCAGGTGATCACGCTGTGTGGCACAGCCATCGCCTTCGGCTGCGGCCTCCCCTCCCCCTCCCCAGTTTGCCTTGTGATTTCATGGCTGAGGTCCATGAACGGAGTAGACTCCCACTGCCCGGGAGACCGGGGGCATGCGGCAGCTGATGACACGGGAGGGTTTCCAGGGTACGTTTGGACAAGCATGAGGAAGAAAGGGGAGCAGGAGACCCTGCTCGGGTAGGACCTGTGCAGGCGCACGCCGGTCGGTGTCAGCTTCTCGCCATCAGGGACTGGCCCGTGCTGGTCCCGCCCGCGTGTGGTGGTGACACGGTGACACTGTTCTGCAGGTGTCAGTCAGAGCACTCCCATATTCATTCCTTGCCACTTGCAGTAGCCTGAGAGGCAGGCGCTGTTATCATCTTCATTTTACGGATGAGGGACCTGAGTCCCAAGGTAATTAGCTTGCTCCAGGCCTGGGGCTGCTTCTCCCTGCAGTGGGCGCGGAGGCGGATGCTGAGGGCAGCCTCTGTTCCTGGTGGGGCGCTAAGCAAGTTTCTAGGGGACCAGACTCAGTTTCCACTGTGGGCAGGGCGCATGGGGAGGCTGAGAGCTGGCTGGGAGCGCTCACGGACACACTCTTCCCTCCCCAGAGATCTGGCTGCCCGGAACTGCCTGGTAGGGGAAAACCACTTGGTGAAGGTGGCTGATTTCGGCCTGAGCAGGTTAATGACGGGGGACACCTACACAGCCCACGCTGGGGCCAAGTTCCCCATCAAATGGACCGCGCCTGAGAGCCTGGCCTACAACAAGTTCTCCATCAAGTCCGACGTCTGGGGTAAGGGCCGGCTCGAGGCTGCCTCGCCGGCCAGGCACTGCCTGGGCACCTCCCTCCTGTCCCTGTCCCTGTCTGCTCTTCCTTTGTTCTTTCTTTCAACTCCTTTCTCCTGTTTTCTCTGCAAAATGAAGTAAGAGTGAGCTTATTCTTGCAAAGTAATTCAGACCAACTGTAAAAGAAAAGTTGCGCCATCTTTGTGTCTTCCCCATCTGCTGGTCGGGTTTCCGGGGCGGCCGCCAGCCCCCACGCTCCCCTCTGAAGCCTCGTGGGGGTGCTTCATTTTTACCTTTTCAAACGGACTTTTTTTTGGCCGAGTTTAAGTTTGCCCCGAAGGAGCTGGACTGTGAGGGCCCCAGTAGCTGTCACTGGCTTTCAGCCGTCACCCCTGGGGCGTCTGCATCCCCCCACCCTGTTATTTTGAAGCAAATCCCAGACACCGTCTGATTTTGTCCGAGGAACAAGTGACCTTGTTCGTTCCATTGAGTCTCCTCAAGACGGTGCTCCCATCCCAGTGACGCGCTGTCCTCCGCCTCAAAACCACCCTCTCTGACCGTCGGAACATCCGGCGCTCACGTGTCCACTGAGTCATCCTTATTTTTCTACAGCCTGTTTGCATCGCGTCCCAGTGGGATTCACACAGTACAACGAGCTTACGTCTCTTCTGATCTCTGAGTTTTTCTCCATCTCGTTGTTCCCCAGGCTGTTTATTTGTTGAAGAAATCCTGTTACACATTCTGGATTTTGCTCACAGCACCCCAGTGGTGCCCTCTGTTCTGCTCCCCTGTCCTCGGTGTTGGGGAGTGGGTGGGGGCGTCCGGACAGCCGGCTCGCCGCCCGGCTTGGCCTTTGTAGTCAGGGAACTTGGCAGGCCGAGCTGTGCTTTTTCAACAGGTGCGTGATTCTTGCTCTTCCTTCTCTGTGACTTTCGTGGTTACTCACACCCACTGCCGAGGTCCGCTAGTTCATCGGGGCGCCAGGTGGTGACCCGCGCCCCTTAGTCCCCTTTAGCACAGCCCTCTCGAAGAGGAGAACCACCCCTTACCGCAGTCCGGCCACTCGGGAGCACAGTTCACGTGGCAAGAAGGCCAGGCCGGCTGAGCTGCTAGCTGAGCCTCTGGAGACCCCAGCTAGGGCCCGCAGCTGTGGCCTGTTTCCTGCCCCCCCAACGAGGCCTCGCGTCTTTGCTGGTGTTGCGCTGTTTGGAGCCGGACTCCCCATTTCTCTGCCTGCCCCAGCCCCAAATCGCCTGCTTTCCAGAAAAAGCCATCAGCGGGAGCTGGAATTTCAAAACTTTGAAAGGTTTCCCAAGATTCTAGTGACACTTTTAAGTTGGAAGGGCCCTGCAGAGAATCATTTCTGGGCTCTGGCTGGCGGCACGTGCAGAACGGCCTCCGAACTGCCGGCCCGAGGCTCCTTCCACCACGTAACGCCCAGCAGGTGGTCACTTTACCTGTGAGACCCCAGAGGGGCAGGTTAACCAGGCCTGTCCTCCCGGCCAGCGAGTGGCAGTCTGTGGCAGTGAGTACGTGGCAGCCGCTCCCCTGCTCTGCCCCGGGCTGCTGGAGGTGAGAGCCGGCAGTCAGCCCTGCCTGCTGCTGCGGAGCTGCCGGCGCCGTGCGAGCTGAGGCTCACACACCTTCTCTCTCTCTCCCCTCAGCGTTTGGAGTGTTGCTTTGGGAGATCGCTACCTACGGCATGTCGCCTTACCCTGGAATTGACCTGTCCCAGGTGTATGAGCTGCTGGAGAAGGACTATCGCATGGAGCGCCCCGAAGGCTGCCCGGAGAAGGTCTACCAGCTCATGCGCGCCTGTGAGTCCCCCGCTGCCCCCCGATGGCAAGGCCTCCTGGGGCGGGGGTGGGCCGGCGCGCGTCCGGGAGCCGACGCCAGCAGCTGCGGGGCGGCTGTGCACGCTCTTCCATTCTGTCCAGTGTCCCCACACACCTCGTTTGGTGCTTGGGTCTTCCGTTTGTTTTCAAAATGGGACTGATGAGTCCTGAACCCGAGGTCCTTGTTAAGAAATACGAATCCCTGGCCCTCGCTTCCACACACAAACACCCCGTGACGCGTACCCCGAAACTTACTTTACGTATAAAAAAGGTGAGGGGATGATTTTTATTTATTTATTTTCCTCCCCACCCGCTGCCCCAGGCATGATTTCTCTGTGTATGTGAATAAAATCATCCCGTCAGCTTTCGTCACACACAGTAGTATAACGGGCACGTCGTTCCATGTCCTCAGAGGGCTCTCTCCTTCCTCCCTTCTTTGTATTGGACCCATTAAATGGTTTCATCGCTGACCTAGCCCTCTTGTTGAACATTGCTTTACACATTTGTTTGGGTTTTGCCATTATAAGCGGGGCAGGATTGTACAGGTGCCTCAGGACTATCTTGGTGCTTCTAGAATTTGAACTGTTGGTTCAGAGAGCTCTGTGCATTTTTTTTAAATATTTATTTATGCATAGAAGCTGGGGTACAGGCCAGAGGTGTGGGGTGGCGAGAGGGTTCACCAGAGACAGAGTTGGGAGCAGAACAGGCAGATCAGAAACACTGCTGAGGGGAGCAGCGGGCGAGGCAGGAGGGGTCTGCTATGCCACGTGGGATTCTCCCCGGCTGGGTGTTGAACTCGAATCGCGCGCTGCCGACAGCTCCACAGCACAGAGCTCAACCGCTGCGCCACCAGGGAGGCCCCTATTTTTTTTATTTTTTAAAAAGATTTATTTATTTTGCATACAAGCTGGGGTGCAGGCCAGAGGTGAAGGGGAGAGGTGAGAGGGTTCACCAGAGACAGAGTGGGGAGCTGAACAGGCAGATGGATGGAAATACACTGCTGAGGGGAGCAGCGGGAGACAGGAGAGGTCTGCTGCGCCATGTGGGAAGCTCCCTGGCCGGGGA
This sequence comes from Scalopus aquaticus, assembly GCA_004024925.1. Classification (NCBI taxonomy): domain Eukaryota; kingdom Metazoa; phylum Chordata; class Mammalia; order Eulipotyphla; family Talpidae; genus Scalopus; species Scalopus aquaticus. The sequence goes on along the minus strand of PVIJ01004408.1, from coordinate 39,041 downwards.
TTGAACTCATGCTGCAGGGGCTGCAGATAGCTTCGTAGAGCTGCGCTTCACCCCTTGCGCCACCAGGGAGGCCCCTGCATTTTAAATTTGGGTAGAATTGATCAAGTTGTTCTCTGCAACAGGTTGTGTGACTTTCTGCCCCCTGCAGGGCTTGTGGAGCCTCCACCCTCCCTCACAGGCCTCAATCCTGTGGTCGTTTATATTTTAATTTTTTGAGTGTCATTGTTTATTTTTTCACAGTACAGATTTCTCCCCTCAGGTGTGGTCTGCTTAGTGTTCCCACCACCCTCCACTATGCCCCCCCTTCTCGTTGTAAATTAGTTTTAATTAGCATTCTCTTAGCCATGAGGCAATCTGCTTGGCTAGGCGCTCTCTGCTCTTGCTAGAAGGGGGTGGGGAAAATGTGTTTGTGGCTGCAGTTCTTGCTGTCCCCTTCTCTCAGGGGCCTTCCAGTCTACATTCCTGCCAGTACCGAAGTCTTCTCCAAGTCTCAGTGGCCATTATAGAGCTCAGTGGCATTGTTCCTTTAACTTGTCATAGCAAGAGACGGTTGGCAAGACTGGAATGCTGCTTCTATTTCCAGACTTTCGCTTGAGAATTGCTAGCCCCAAGCTTGTTGGCACGGCCTCCTGGGTGGTCTGACGAGGATCTCACCCCTCAGGTTGGCAGTGGAACCCCTTGGACCGGCCCTCCTTCGCAGAGATCCACCAAGCCTTTGAGACGATGTTCCAGGAGTCCAGCATCTCTGACGGTAAGGCCGTGTGCTGGCCCCGGGGGATGGGGGGCTTGGGGCCAGCTGTGCAGGGGTCCACTTCCCGGCCATGGGTGCCCAGAGAGCTGTGCGGCACGCTGAGGGCTGCAGCACCCCTCACAGCCAGAGCCTCTACAGCACCCGGACTGCCGCTTCTGCGCACCGGTCTACCTGTACCGGCGCCCAGGCCGCTGTCAGTTCTGACAGAAACAGGAAGCAACCTAAAGATGACACCGGTACTGATGGCTGCTGGGTTTTGTTTTTGTTTTCGGTGCTTCTCAGAAGTGGAAAAGGAGCTGGGGAAAAAGGGCGTGCGCGGGGTGGCCGGCGCCTTGCTGCAGGCTCCGGAGCTGCCCACCAAGACCAGGACCTCCAGGCGAGCGGCAGAACACAAAGACGCCGCCGAAACACCCGAGGCCCCCCTCTGCAAGGGCCCCGGAGAGCCTGGTATGTCCCTCCCTGACCCAAGCCCAGCCCCCCAGAGGCCTGGGGTGATGTCCCTTGGGTGGTGGAAGGGATCCTGCCCAGGGGCCGGACGGCGCCCGCAGCGCCTGGGCCCCTGGGCCAGCTGCTGGGAAATGCACCCGTCTCTCCGTGCCCCACTCCCGCATCAGCCTTGCTCCTTCCGGGCAGCTGCAACAACAGCAGCATTGACCCAAAGGAAAAGGTTGATGTGCAGAGCTCAGGGACACCCGGCTCAGCTAGCCTCCCCGTGGCTGCTGAGGGCGTCTTCTGCGGCTCCTCCCTGCATCAGCGGGGCCCTCGCTGCTCTCAGGGAACCACCCATGCTGATCTCGGGCTGCTCTGCGGGCCCTGCTCTGAGCACACAGCCCCCCACCCGGGTCCTGCCGCAGACCCGCTGGGCCCAGGGCCTGAGGTGGGCCGAGCACCGGCCTTGGTCAGGGCGCCAGGGCAATGCCCCAATGGGCCCTGCGTGGGTGGGAGAGGACAGAACCCAGGGAGGATTCTGGGACGCTCGGCCACGGCGGAGTCTGCAGGCCGAAGGCCGGTGCTCTCCGTTGTACGCGCAGTGGTAAAAGTTGATGTTCCGCCCGTCCTTGCCTGCGTGAGCTGTGTACCTGTGCTTTTGCACAGACACATCCTTAGAACGTGTCCCACAAGTGCACACTTTAAAGGTCTGCACAAGAACTCCATCCAGATTCTACTGCCTTCTTCCCACACCGCCCTCGGCCGCTTCTTGGCCCACTGCGGTGTGTGGACTGTCCGGAGCCCAGACCCTCCTCCGCCTGGGAGTGGCGATTTCAGGTAGCCCCTTGCGGGGAGCGGGCGGCCCAGGGTGAGCAGGCACGTTCGCCTTGGCCCGCAGTGTCTGCCTGACGGGCGCCTGGGCACGGGGCCCCTGGCGGCCAGGAGTGCGCATGAGCTGGCGAGCCTGGAGCTGGGGCTTCCCGCTCTCCCTCCCCCGCCTGCTGGGTGAGGGTTTCAGGAGGCCCAACCTCGGACTCGGGCATCCTGCCTGCCTGGTGTTCTGGTGATAGCCCCACCCCTCTGCTGCGTTAGGGATGTCCTCTGAGGGGACCCCCTCATTCCCTGGTGGGGAGCTTGGCAATACCCAGAAGATTATTGGCAGCTGTTATTCATATGTAAGTCACGCCCACCAAAGACTCCAGAGGCCCCGCCTCTCCCCGGCAAACCAGCCTCACTGGCCCTGAAGGAGGCGGTCTGAGGTCACAGGTCTTGACCTTTGCTCTGCCTCATCGTGGCTCCTTGCTCCAGAGAGTGGGGTTGAGGGGACTGTACTTTGGCAGAAGCCCTGTGGGGGTGAGGGGCCAGGTGTCCTGGCTTTTGGTTCTGCTGCCTTCAAAGAGAGAGGCCTAAGCTTTTGCTGATGATAACGTGACAGCTCAGGTTACCGAGAAACCAGGCGCCAGCGTCTGTGACCTGTGCCCCAGGTTCGCCGTCTTACAGCCTTCTCCCAGCAGCACTGCAGAGGTTTATCATCCGCAGTTTCTTAAAATGTTTTTGATGATGTGAGGACATCTATGGCACACCTGTCTTTACTTTTTGCGTGTGTGTAGAAGAACTGGGGTGTTGGCCAGAGGTGCGGGGGGTAAGAGGATTCCCCAGAGACAGAGTTGGGAGCAGACAGGCAGATCGACTGAAGCACCCTGCTGAGGGGAGCAGCGGGTGAGGCAGGAGAGGTCTGCTGCGCCCTGTGGGGAGCTCGCTGGCTGGGGATCGAACTCAGGCCGCAGGTAGCTTGATAGCACTGAGCCTTTAACCCCTGCGCCGCAGGGAGGCCCCATCCTCATTTTGTAGATGAGGAAACAGAGCAGAAGTGACGTGCCCGGGCCTGGTGAGCGGGGAGGGGTGGTGGACAGGCCTGTCGCTCCAGCCCCTGCCGCCGCCTCGGAGCCTCTCGGGAGTTGTTCAGCTCCAACCACTGTGTTTCAGATGCTCTGGACCACGAGCCCGCTGTGTCTCCGTTGCTTCCTCGAAAAGAGCGGGGTCTCCAGGATGGCAGCCTGAACGAAGATGAACGCCTCCTCCCCAAAGACAAAAAGACCAACTTGTTCAGCGCCCTGATCAAGAAGAAGAAGAAAACCGCCCCCGCCCCTCCCAAGCGCAGCAGCTCCTTCCGGGAGATGGACGGCCCGCCAGAGCGCAGGGGGGCCGCCGAGGACGAGAGCCGCGAAGTCAGCAACGGGGCGCTGGCGCTCCCGGCCCCGGACGCTGCCGAGCCGGCGCGGTCCTCCAAGCCCGGCGGCGGGACCGGCATCCCCAACGGAGCCTTCCGGGAGGCCGGGGGTGCGGGCTTCCGATCTCCTCACCTGTGGAAGAAGTCCAGCACCCTGACCAGCAGCCGGCTGGCGGCCGGCGAGGAGGAGAGTGGCGGCAGTGCTGGCAAGCGCTTCCTGAGGTCCTGCTCCGCCTCCTGCGTGCCCCACGGGGCCGGGGACCCCGAGTGGAGGTCGGTCACGCTGCCGCGGGGCCTGCCGTCCACGGGAAGGCAGTTTGACTCGGCCACGTTTGGAGGGCGCAGAAGCGAGAAGCCAGCTCTGCCGAGGAAGCGGGCGAGTGAGAACAGGGGTGACCCGGTGAGCAGAGGCACGGTGACGCCCCCGCCCCGGCTGGTGAAGAAGGTGGAGGAGGCCGACGAGGTCTTCAGGGACGCGGCAGAGTCCAGCCCGGGCTCCAGCCCTCCCAGCCTGACCCCGAAGCTGAGCCGCAGGCAGGTCGTGGCGCCCCCGTCCGGGCTCCCCCACAAGGAAGAGGCGGGGAAGCCCGGAGCCTTGGAGACGCCCGCCGCCTCTGAGGCGGCACCTCTCGCTGGCAGAGCTGGGCCAGGCGCTTCCGGGGGAGCCGGCAGGGCCCCCGCTGAGGAGCCCAGGGTGCGGAGGCACAAGCCCCCCGAGTCCCCCGGGAGAGACAAGGGGAAGGCGTCCAAGCTCAAGCCCGCGCCCCCACCCCCGCCACCAGCCTCTGGGGGCAAAGCCGGGGAGGCCGGCCCCGGGGGCAAGGCCCGGCCCACCGCCCTGGCTGTGGACGCGGTGAGCGGCGATGCCAGGGCCAGCCCGCTGGGCGAGGCCGTCAAAAAGCCCGTGCTTCCATCCATGCCAAAGCCACTGTCCACCAAGCCAGCGGGGGCCCCCACCAGCCCGGGCCCCGCCCCCTCCTCGGTGCCCCAGGCGTCCTCTGCCCTGGCAGGGGAGCCGCCGTCCTCCACCGCCTTCATCCCTCTCATATCCACCCGCGTGTCTCTGCGGAAAACCCGCCAGCCCCCGGAGCGCATCACCAGCGGCGCCATCACCAAGGGCGTGGTCCTGGATGGCACCGAGGCCCTGTGCCTCGCCATCTCCAGGAACTCCGAGCAGATGGCCAGCCACAGTGCTGTGCTGGAGGCCGGCAAGAACCTCTACACGTTCTGCGTGAGCTACGTGGACTCCATCCAGCAAATGAGGAACAAATTCGCCTTCCGAGAGGCCATCAACAAACTGGAGAATAACCTCCGGGAGCTTCAGATCTGCCCAGCCACCGCGGGGGGCGGCCCGGCGGCCACTCAGGACTTCAGCAAACTCCTCAGCTCTGTGAAAGAGATCAGTGACATCGTGCAGAGGTAGCAGGAGCCCCGCAGTGTGAGAGGGGCTCCCCAGGCCACAGGACGGCTGACCAGTGCGCCCGCCGGGGCCACGGCCCAGGAGCTCCGTGCCCAGCGGGGCGGAGCCGCCACAGAGGCTGCCTAGCTGCCCGCCACACCCCGCCGCCCCGCACAGCCCTCCCTTGGCGCGGCCAGAGCCCGCCCCCAGGGCAGTCTGTGGAGCCCGGCTCTGAGGCCGCCAGCCCTGCCCGCTCGGGGCTTCGGGCGAAGGGCCTTGCCTTTCCCCGCTCTGCCGGCGACACGTCCCCCAGGAGCGAGGGCCTGGGGCAAGAGCCGTGTCCCCGAGCCCTGGCCCCGCGGAAGCGCCGCCAGCACTCGCTGCGTCCACGCTGCCCCGAGGCCGGTGCCCTGCCATCTGGGTGCTCAAGCCAGCCGGCCCCTGGGTCCGGGGCCAGGTGGGGAAGCTGAAGCCCACGGGGGTGGGCGGCAGGGAGGGGTGCCTGTCCGCCCTTCTCTGTGTCCCAGCCCGGAGTACCTCGTGGCGTGCGCGGCTGCTCTGCATGGACGCAGGCTCTCACGGAGGGCGCCGTGCAGTGCCAGGCTGGGCCGGGCCTCGCCAGGGCCCCTTCACACCCCCAAGTGCCCTGAAAGGGTCTGGATTTCTGAACGACCCCGCCCGTGTCCCCCTCTAAGACAGCCGATTCCTGCAGGCCTGCTCCCCTGTGACTAGCCAGCCTTCAGGTCTCTGGCGTTTAAAGCCTTTCAAAGCTCGGCCACCCGCGTCAGGCGCCGGCCGCAAACAGGAGGAGGTCTCGGCGCCAGCCCCGCCAGCTGCTCCCCTGTGGGCCCGCGTCTTTATTTAATTTCGTGAGAACTCCTGGCCAGGTGTTTCTGTCGGGGCCATCAGGGATGACGAAAGCCACAGTGACGCCCCGTACTGTCCCCAGGAGCAAGGCCCGGTGCCACCCCCGGGCTGCCCCGGACCGGGGAGCTGCAGACACTCGGGGCGGGCCCGGGTTTCCTTGCCCTCGGTGCAGAGCAGCGGCTGGGCGGTAGCTGGCACTGCCCGTGCCTCCCGCCAGCCTGGGAACAGCCAAGCGCGCGTCGCCTCGCCCCGAGCCTGCGCCGGTCGCCGCGCACCGCTGAACCCGGTGTTCCTCTGGGGCTCGTTTCACGCAGCCCTCGGAGCACATCGCCTCTGTGCCCCCCCAGACTGCTGACGGACAGACTGAGGGGGGCTAGAACCCCGCCAGCGGCCTTGCAGACGGCGAGACAGACCCACCGCTGCGCGACACCGTTTCCAGGAGGTCCTGGCCTCTGCTCACAGATGTGCCACCGTGCTTTGCATTTATACCTTGGTATTACACTTTTATAGACGTGCCCTTTTGTAAGTGACGTGTGAATAGTCGTCCACTGTCCTCCCTCCGCAGCGTCTGTGGTGTCTCTTCCCGATCGGTCCAGTACATTTGTCTCTGTATGACTCTGTGTTTTTTGAATCCACATCTCTGTAGTATTTTTTAAATAAATGTTTACAACAGCCAAACTCGGGCAGGTTGCTTTGGTCCTCAACTCCCCGGTGCTCGCAGCGCGGCCCGTGCCTGTCGGGAGGGGCGTGGCCGCGCCGGCGTCACAGGACACGGCAGGGGCGCGGCGGAGCCCCCTCCGTCTCACCCTAAGCTGTCTCCTGCCCGATTCTCAGGCCCTTCCTGGGCCCCGGACCCCTGACCTGCCGTCAGCCGGCCCCAGTCGGCTGCCCTGAGCGGGGGCCCTGCCCCGTGGGCCGTCAGCGCTGCTGACCTGGGGCCGGTCCCGCCTGGCCGGAGCTCGCCCCTCTGAACGGACGGCCGCGCTCTGCCGTCGAGCCCATCTGCCTCTGCCCACACACCGGACGGCCCCTTCATTTGTGTTCCCCACGCCGGGTAGCCCCTTGCTGCCTGTGGACAAGAAGGAACGTGGTGCACTGGCCTGAGGGGCCGAGCCGCTGGCCCGGGCCCCGCTGTGGCCTCCCAGCCCCCAGTGGGGGACGGCTTTGTGGGGGGCTGACTTGTCCTCGGCTCAGTCTCCGTTTAACAGCAGCTGACAGCTCGGAAAGGGGAAGTTGGGGCAGTGAGGATAATGATACTTATTAACGCGGCAGACTTGTCAAGGATCCGGCGCCTGCTCACCAAAGCATGCTGGAGCGCGCGGTTCAGTGCGGCCTGTTCACGGGCCCCGGCCGAGGCGGCCAGCTCAGGCTGAGGCGCTGCGGGCGCACAGACGCCCACCCGCGGCCCCTACCCCCGGCCGCTGTGTCGCAGTGACTGAAGACCCCTGGACTCCAGGCCCGGGGAGAACCCCTCCCAAGCCGGAGCAGAGGCCCGAGAGCTCTCGTGTCGCCGTGCCGGCTGCCTCTCCCTGGGGCTCGGCGGCGAGCTGCTGGTCCAGCCAGCGCTTGGCGTGGGGTCCAGGGAGCTGGCGCACGCTGGCCACCTGGGCAGTGGTGCCCGTGTGAAGGGGGGGTCCTGTGAGCTCCCCGGTAGCCCCTCGCCTATTAACGTCCGCACCGCCCGCATTGGAGGCATCCTTTGCCCCAGGAGGACAGTCCTTAACCCACCGTAGGCCACAGAGCCCCTTAAGAGCCTCCTGCAAACTGGAGCTCAACCCAGAAAAACTGCCCACACCACAGTCCTGCGCTCGGTACCCAGGGGCGCCAAGGGCCGAGCCTGCTGAGGGACCCACGGGTGCTATTGGCGCTCAGAAAATACAAGCCTGTGGGGGCACTGTTCTTCCAAGCGCACCCCCAGAAAGGAGAATCCCAAACTGCGGAAGCCACAAGGCCGCAGAGCAGCGACAGGCCGTGAGCATTGCGCTGCTTCGCCCATCCAGGTGGGGCTGCTAATGGGGTCCCTGGGGAGACCGGGCGGGCTGGGGCGGGTGCCTCCGTGAGGGTTTCCTAAAACCACCTTCCAGCTGCTCCGGAGCCACCCTCTGCGTGCCCACGCCAGACCCTCACGCCCTTCCTGTGCGGGGCTTCGGTCGCTGTCCTCGGCCGGGGAGGAGCCGTCCCCACCGCGCCACGGGGAGAGCGTGCAGAGCGCAGCCCCAGGTGCAGTGAGAAGCATCTGCAGCCCGGGTGTCGGGGGCCCCAGGGAGGTGCGCCTGAGTCCGGGCAACTCCCTCTGAATGTCTCGGTGTGTTTAGGACCGGAGGCGGGAGACCCGCGCTCCCCGCTCGGGCTGAGGGGCCCCGGGCTGGGTCGGGGTCCACGGTGAAATGTGTCTGGCCCCCTTCTTCGGCACTGCCTCCCGGCTGGCTCCTGAGCCGAGAGCAGCCTGTGTCTTCAGGATTGACATGAACATTTCAGACGCAAGAGGCAGAAATGTTCCTCTGATTTAAAGGCTGAACGCCCTGAGATGCGGGCCCCGCGGCGCTGGAAGAAGCAGAGCGAGCGTGAGCGGCTCAGGCCCGCAGGAGGGGCGGCGCCGGGCTGGAGCGGCACCCGCCCCGCCAGGGAGGGGGCGACGGGGGACACGAGAGCTCCAAAGCCTCAACAGGCCAGGGGGGTCCAGGCAGAGGGCTTCACGAGGAGCTCTGGCGAGTGCGGTGGGGGTGGGCCGCACAGCTCCGGGCCACCCCGGGGCGGTCGCGCTGATATTCGGGGCTCTCCAGCACACCCAGCACCTGGCATCGCGCTGTTGATTTTGGCCTAATGACGAAAGCCTGTGACAGGCGCGCCGTGCCCTGAAGCCCCCCGCCCCTTTCTCCCGGGTCTCCCCATTGAGGCTAAACCAGCCCTAAGTTCGCACCAGCCAGCGCACACCGAGCCGTGAGCACCTGCAGGGGCGCCTCAGCGGGGACCTCCGCTTCCCGCCCTCGGCGACCTTGGGCGAGGCGCCTCCGACCCTCGAGCAGAGCCTGCAAGCGAGGGCCGGCCGGGCAGCTGCAGTCGGTCTGTCCAGCTCACCTGGCCTTTCGGGAGCAGGCCTCTCGGGGGGGGGGCAGTGGTGCCGAGGGGCGGCTGCCCTAGATTGCCGCCCCCCTTAGCCAGCAAAGCAGAAGGGCGCGCCCCGGGCAGAGCCCGAGCTGGCCTGGCCCTCCTGCGCCCGGCCCCGGGACGACCAGCAGCTGCCGCTCTGTGCCCGACCTTTGCCTCCCCAGCCTAAGGCTCAGCGTCGGCCCCTTTCACCAACAGGCAAAACTTGGGGCTGGTCCCCTCCCCGTAGACGGTGATGTTGGCAGAGGGCGTCCCCGTCCTCCGGCCTGGGACAGTGGCAGGGCCCCCCTCACGGCCCCCAGGCGGAGGGGAGCAGCGGGCGGCGCCGGGGAGGTGCGCACTCCCGCCCCGCCAGCGCGCCCCTCTAGCGCAGACCTGTCAGCCCTAATGAAGTGGCCTCCTGGCTGCTGGTGGGGAACGTAAGTCACTAATAGAACGGAAGACGCTGAAATGCGCCGGGGCGCCGAGCTGGGCCCGGCCCAGTGTGGTTCTAAAAGGCTAATAAAAATCTACCAATTAATTGTGACAGCTCAATGGAAAATTATTCGGTTGTGAACAGGCCCGAGCAGCCACTGCGGAAGGAGGCGGGGGATGTTGCCATAGTTACGTCAATACAGGTTCTCTCCTCCCGGTGGACCCTGGGCTGAGCCCTCGGAGGCCCAGTCCGACCGGGCCGGGCTGCAGGACAGCCCAGCGCCGCCACTGAGGCACCCGTGTCCCGGAGGGTGGAGGAGCTGATTCCAGAATGCTCCACGCCGTGAGAAAGCCCGAGGAGCGGCAGGGCAGGTCGTTTCCCGCGCCTGAGACCCCTGCCCTCACCCGCCCACCCCCTCTAATTACAGGGACACCGGGAGGGGCAGGCGGCTGTGCCCCCCCACGAGGGCATCGCGGCAGAGCCCGGGCTCCAAGGCCAGCGCAGTCCAACAAGCCTCCGACAGGGGTTTGCGGTTGTTCCAACTTTTATTCAGAAGAGACGACACGTTCTCATTCCGTACATCGGGAACGCAACCTTGCTGGAGCAAAAATGGCTTCCTAGCCGGCCGGGCTCCTGGGAGACCCCGCATGCAAACACCGCGCCCCGGGGGGAGACGGTTGTCCAAGGGGCCCGTCAGGACCACGGCCCGGCCCTCTTGCCAGGGGGGCCTGTGTTAATGGGATGGAGAACAACGGTGTATTTTTTCCCATTTCTGCTTTCAAACCAGGCTCTGTACCCAGCGGCCGGCCTCCTTCACAGTCGCTCTTTGGATGTCAGTTTCAGACGTCCCCATGGAGACTGTCAAAACTCTGATTACCCCTCTGTAGTCACGCCGTCCACCTACCCTCCGCTCAGCCGGCTCTGCCTGCTCATTTCCACGGCCCAGCAGCCTCCCCGGAGCCGCGGGGGGCCCGGCCACAGTGGGGCCGACGGGAGCTGCGCGGGGGTGGCGTCTGCTGCCTACCCGAGGCTCGGCTTGCTTTCGGTCACCCCCCTTTTGACACCATTCGGGGTTTTGCTTCAGCAAAGTTGGAAGTCAAGTCAGCACCCCCTACCAATCCTGCGGCCGGTGGTTCACAACAACAACACACACGTGGTCTCCACATCCTGGCTCGAAGCGGGCGGAGGGGCGGGGTGGGGAGGGCCCTCTGCGAAACCCCCGGGGCCCGCCCCTCACCGACGGCCGAAGCGGAAGCTGAAGCCCCCTTTCTTCCTGCTGTAGCTGGTGAGCTCCTCAGCCAGGGTCCCCAAGGGGCCACCGGCCTTCTCGCCGCCATCAGCCGGGAGGAAGCCCTCGGCCTCGCCGCCGCCACGGTCCTGCCGCCCGACCCGGAAGCCGAAGCCGGCGCGCTCTCCGCCCGCCGCCCGCAGCTCCCCGGCCGTGGCCAGGACCAGCAGGGCTTGTGGGAGCGGCGCCCTGTGCCACCGCGAGGAGCCCCACGGGGAGCGGCGTCCCCCAGCCAGGCCGGCCCAGCTCATTTCGCCTCCGACGTCACCCGCGGCGTCCAGGGGCGCTTCTCTGGCCAGCAGAGGGAAGCAGGCGCCCAGCGGCAGGAGGAGGAGGCAGGACAGGGGGCCAGGGCCTAGTGTCTGCGCCGGGAGAGAGAAGACGCGGTTACAGGCTGCTGGCGTGGGCCCCGCACCCCACCGGGCGGAGCACCCTCCCAGGGCCAGCAGCGACAGGGGCCGGCGGCGCGAGCAGTGTCGGGGGGATGGACTCTTGTCAGCAGCTCCGGACCCAGTGGCCGCATCAGGCAGCTTCTCCCTCTCCCGCAGGCCCCGGGAGCCCGGGCCTGGCCGCTTAGAGCTGCAGCACCACCGCTGGGGGCGGCCTACGGCCAGCGCCCCGAGGGCCGGCAAACCTGGGCCCCTTCTCATAATCGCTGACTCTCGGCTGTCCCCTGGGAGCCCTGGAGCAGGGGTTAATGGCCTCGGTCGCTCAGTTTCCACTCTGGCTGTGAGGGGCTGGTTAGCTGGACTCTGCTGTCGTCTCGAGGCAACGAGTCGCCCCGCGGCAGGAGATGGGCCTGCTGGCCCTGCCTGGCCTGACACGTTCTCAGGCAAGGAAACTGCCAGGAAGGCTGTTTGCGCCCAGGCCCCGCAGCCGGAGAGCGGAGGCGGGGGGCTCGCGGGCTGTGGCCAGAGGCTCCTCAGCGTGGGGTGCGGCCTCCAGCAGGACCGTCCAGGTCGCCTCGCCAAGGAGGCCGCAGCCCCGGGGAGCGCTTTCCTGGGCGGCCCTGCCAGGACTCTGGAATCTCTGTCCCGCCAAGGGGCCGCGGGACCAGAAGCAGCACTTCCCGGACGCCCACCTGGCCAGCGGCTGCCCCCGCGCCCACCCCAGGCAGTTGGTGCAGACCACGGTGAGTGGGCGGCTCCTCCCGGGGGAGCAGGCGCGGGGACCCAGAGCGCCGCTTCTGGGGGCAGGGCCGAGCCTGCGGGCTGTGCTCCCGCCGGGGGCGCCCACCTCTCGGCCCCCCGGGCCTGCGGGCCCACCCGACCTGGCCCAGGCCCCGGTGGGCTCTGCTGGGCGAGGGGCTGTCCTCACCATGCTGCTCCTGGCGGCTGCTGGGCCCGGCGGTGGCGGAGCTGCTCCGGCTCTTGGGCAGGCGAGGCGCCCCTGTTCTGGCGGCTTTATATGCCCCGTCCGAGGCTGCATTCCTGAGCCTGGGATTCCACTGGGACGCAGAGGTGAGGGGGCGCAGCGCCCCGGCCGCCTTGATGAAAGCGCTGCCGCCCACAGGACACGCCTGACAAGGGCCGGCGCCACCCCGCTGGCCTGCTGCGTGGGGGGGGCTGCGTTGGGGCACTCGGGGCCCTGGCAGAGGCGCCCCCCCGCCCCCCGTCATCCCAAGAGGCATGTCCGGGCCACAGTCAGCTGCTCTGGAGACTGAGGGGCCCAAGCCTGGACCCGGCGCAGGGGGAGGGCACGGCTGGCCTGGCCGCACCCAGGCTGGGGTGTCCTCACCGGCGGCTCCGTCTCTGCCCTCCAGCTCCAGCCCGGCCTGGGGTCCATGCTGGGGGCCTGTGCCCACCGGCCGTGCCTCAGGCCCACCTCCCCTGGCAAGGCCCAGCCAGGCGCCCACAGTGGAGGCCTCCAGCTCCCGTCCCGCCAGGGAGCTCACGCCCAGCGGGGCTTCCGCGTGTCGTCACCTGCTCTGCGCCGCCCCTGTGCAGTGGGGTGGGGCCAGGGGGACTGGGTCTGCCCGGGAAGCTGCTGTGGGATCTCCCTGGGCCTGTGTGGCCTCCGGGGGCCTCTTGCTGCTGTCTCAGGGTGCTGACCGCTGCTGCCACCCTGCTGTGTGCACACAGCCCCCGGGGCTCCGGGCGCAGTGCCTCGGCCAGGAGGCACTTCGGCAGGGGAGCGGACCTGACAGAGGGGACGCTGTGGCCAGCGCACCCCACTCCTGATGACCGGCCAGCGCGGTGTCCGAGTGGCGTCCCTGAGGGTCCCCGGCCCCAGGGCAGACCCAGCTGAGAGTTCCCTCCGCTGAGAGCCGCAGGGGCCCGGTGAGGTCTGCTGCCTGCAGCTGTCCCTGAGGACTGGGTTGGACCCAGCTCACCTGTCGCTCTGCCACGGGGTCTGGAGGGAGTCACCTGGGGCCAGAGCTGGTCGCCTGAACACTTGCCCCGCCCCTGACCTGCACAGTGCGCTGGAAGCTTGACCCAGATGGGGTGAGGGCCCCTCTCAGCAGAGTGGGAGCAGGCCCGCCCCGCCCCTGCTGCTCTCAGCCCTGCCCCTGGAGCAGCTTAGGCCCTCTGACCGTGCCGGGGAGGGCAGGCTCCGGCAAAGACGGGCAGCCTGGGGGCGACTTTGGCCCCTGCCTGGGGTGCATCTGGCCTCCTGGGGCGCAGGCGAGGCTCCCGCAGGCAGCTGTGTGGAGGTGCCCACGAGAGCACAGCTGTGAGGGCGGAGGGGAGCACCCTGGTGCCGTCTTGGCGCGTCACGCCTGGGTGCTGGCTAGCGGTGGGGCAGCCGTGGCAGGTCACTCGTGCCCAGTGAGGCCACTCGCCAGCCTCTCGGAGCCTCCTCGCTGTGCACTGTGGGGCCTGCGGCAGCTGTGCAGGGTGGGGCACGGTCCAGGCCACCCCAGGGCCCCAGGAGGGAGGCCCCCCCGTGGGCGCTGGACACGGGGCTCCAAGCGGACGCTTTGTGTGGTGCCGGGTAAGTGCAGGGGCCGGGTTCAGCTCTGGGGGCGTGCTCCATGGGGACCCCGCTTTCCTCCGGGCTGGGAACCCATCCTGAGGAGGAGCAGGGCCACGTTCCAGCAAGTCCAGGTTGCCGGATCACCTGGCCAAGGACTCCGCGGCCCTGTGTCTCAGAGTAGGGGCCAGGGTGTGGCGGGGCGGGAGCCACTGGGGGGGCAGGGTCTGGCTCCGCGCCCGCTCGGCCGCACTCCAGCTGCGTCCCTGGCCCAATCGCAACCCTTCTGAGCCTGTCTCTCCCCCGGGTTGGGGAAGCCGCAGGGCCCAACCCCAAAGGGCTGGAGCTCCAGGACACCCGCTCGACCCGTGCTGGCTGCCGCCGGGGCTCAGGAGACCCCAGAAGGTGCCCCCAGCAAGCTCATGCCGCAGGCTCCTCCGATGGTGCCAGCTGAGCCCCTCCTGCCGCGGGAGATGGCTGCTGGTGGCTAAAGTGCCAGCTGAGAACCTCCAGGACCCAGTGGGCCGGAGCTGAGCAGAGTGGCTTTCCGCAGAGGGACCTGAGGGGGGCGGGTTTGGTGACCATGGCGGGGGCCAAGACAGGAGCCTCGGTCACCTCGCGTCGCCGCAGCCCACTCCCAACAGCCCCGGGCCAACTCGGAGCAGTGGGAGCGGCAGGACCAGGCGCGAGGTGGTGCGGGCACAGCTAGCAGTGTGGACGCTCTCGGCCTCTCCCCCAGAGGCGGGCAGTGTGGCGGGCGCGGGAAGCAGGCCCACCTCGGCCTCCGCCCCCCCTGCCCAGCCTGACTGCTCTGCTCCGGGACCTCCTGCCTCTCAGGGGCAAAGCTCTTAGCACCGTCATGTCAAAAAGGGAGGCGGCAATTCAGGGGATCACACGGCATGGGGGGGTGTCGTGTGGTGTGCCAGTGTCTGACCCGCCCCGGCTCCCTCAGAGTGGGGTGCTGGGCAGGGTTCAAGCGAGGCCCAAGCGGTCACCACGAGACTTTATTGGAGACAGGAACACACATGCCCCAGCCTGGCCAGGCTGTGTGGGCACAGGAGGGCCTAGGGGCCCATCCCCCACTCCAAAACCCCCGTCCGAGATGGCCCCACCTCAGCCTCCAGGCTGCCGAGTCCGGCCAGCTGCTCGGGCGTGGGGCCGGCCCTCCCCTGGACGCAGACAAAGAATCAGGTCCTGGGGCGGCCGGGCCACCCGGACCACAGCGCGTGTCCTTCACTCGGGTCTGTCTCCTCCCAGTCTCCATGGACAGACCCAGCTTCCCTGCCCCGTTGGCAGACACGTGTCTGCTCCTTCCCGTGTGGCAGATGCAGCTGGCACCGGCGATGCTCCTCGCGAGCCCTCTGGATCCTGGGGACAGAGGTCACCGCCGCTAGGGCTCCTGCCCCAGACAGAGGCCCGCGTGGAAGGCGGCAGCGGGGGCGCCCGCAGGCCCAGGCACTGTGGACACTGGTCGCCTCAGCCCCGGGACAAACATCATAAGACCCGCTGGCATGCAGCTGCAGGGGAAATGCAAGTTGAGGCACGCCGGCTCTGTCCTCATCGGTGCGAGGTCATCAGAGTGGAAACCTGGGTCCGTCCATCCTCTGGACGAGGGGTGCTCAGGTGGCAGTTGCGGAGGAGCTGGTCTAGCTGTCAGAGATGTAGCTTAAATCTGGGGGGCAAGGAAGGGGGCCAGAGCCTCCCTGCGCTGAGGGAGCTTTGGAGGCCCGGGGGGGTAAGCGCGTCAGCCCAGTGGAGCCCCCAGCCCACTTGGCCGGCTCTCCTCATCTAAGGGAGGAGGGGGAGGAGGGGCTGGTTATTGCCGGGCCCCAGCACCCCACCACCAAGCACCAACTGGGCCCCTGGGGACGGGGTTCCGGTGCAGCGACTATCGGGAACGCTTTGCACACGTGCCCCTCCCCGCTGGCTCCCCCAGCATGTCCTTCCTGGGGTCACTCCCGGCTCAGCCGACAGCCAGGGAGTTGACCGCTCACCCTGGGCGCCCTGAGGCCGGGGCAACCTTGCCCACCAAAGCCCCTTCCAGAGCCGGGGTGGAGGCACCATCCTGCCCAGCACCAGCGTCTGAAGGGGTGTCTTTTAGGAATGGGGTGCTCCGGCCTCGGGTCTTCCCACCTTGATTGGCCTTGCGTCCATGCAGCTGCGGCCCTGGGTGTCCCCTGGGGGGCTAGGGCTGGGCAGAGACGGGGCTGGTGCTTTCGGCAGGAACTGGGGCTCTGGAAGGGATGGGTGCCCCCCGATCGGCCAGACACGGAGGTCTGGTCCCACCAAGCCGGCCAAGGCGCTCCTGTCACGCCCAGCTGCGCTTCCTGACGCACACACAGCTGTGAGCCCATTAGCATCTCACTCACCAGGAGCCTGTTTGATGACAGATCAGAAAGTGCTTGGCACTTCCTAGCAGCGGCTGGCCCTGCACAGCTGGCGCAGAAGCGGCTCAGCCTGGGCCCGGCCTCATGCCGATTTCTTGCTTCTCTTGCTCCCGGCTGAGTCCCAAGAGGGCAGGGACGCGGTCCTGCCCAGCACCCAGGTTTTGTCCCGCAGAGTTTTGCCAGACGCTGATGCCCAGCTGGAGCCAGCGGGGACTGGCCAGGCTGCCCGGCCCCTGGGTCTCCCTCTGACCCATGCAGACTTGTTAAGCACAAACTTTGGAGGGCTGGGAGGGAGAGATGAGCCCCAGCTGCACCCCGGGGAGCCTCAGCTGTCTTGTGAGGGAAACTTCCCTTGCTGGCTGTGAAGGGATCGCTGGCACTGACCGCCAGCTGGGCAGCGCCCCACTCTCAGAGACACTCCCCCATCATGTGTTCACAGGTGGGAACTTTACAGCAGCAGCTGCTGCAAACACCAGGGTCCCAAGGCTGCTGAGCACGGGGGTCAGGGCTGGGTCCCAGTGACGCGCTTCCTGGCCACTGGCCTTGGGAACCTGTGTCCAGTGTCCTTGGGGTTCGATGAGCAAATGCCCGCAGGTGTGGGGCGGTGCCAGGCTCCCAATTCCCCCAGAGAGGCCCTGCAGCCCTTCCCACGAGGCGGCAGCGCCCACAACCACCAGCAGGGGGCGGCCTCCCCGCGGAGACAGCAGCCTCCAGCGGGTGGGGTATCTGCCACCGAACCCTCGGGTCAGGCCTCCACCCCAGGCCTGCTTCCAGAAGGCCCCAGGGCCCTGGAGTCCCTAGAAATTGGTGGTGGTGGGGGCACAAGTCCCTCCACAGTCCGGAAAATTAAGAGGCCAGAGGAGCAGGACCTTCCCCCGCTCCCACGGGCCCCAGAACGAGCTGGGCTGGTCCGGCTGCCCCAGAAGGCGGCTGGACATAGCGGCCGAGGGTACTGGAGACGCCCCAGGGCCGCGGGCACACAGGGGTCAGTGGGGGTGGGGGTGCTCCAGAGGCCCGAGCTGGGCCGCCTTGGGACGAGAGCCCCGCGCCCAGCCCGGCTGGGGGAAGGGTGGGACCTCCCTCCGCGGCCACGGGCGCCCTCAGCACCTGCCGCTCTCCACGGGCCTCTGGGGAGAGGCGGATCTGCAGGCGCCATGGAAACGCGGGAGGGGGCCTAAGGCCTCATTCAAAAGACCCGAGTCCGCTCTGATCTGCTCAAATGGGTCCAGGTGCCGTGTGCCTAGTCCGCGGAGCCTCAGTGCGGGGTTGGACGCCGGGAGGGTGTGGGGGTCGCCGGAGACGCGTGGCCCACTCCAGCCAGGAGCCAGTCTGGGGGGCCGATTTTGAGGCGTCGCGCTTCCCCTGTCCCCTATCAGCAGAGGCAAACGGGGGGCGGCAGGGCGAGGGCAATGGGATCTCGCCTGGGGGCAGAGTGTTCAGGTTGGCGGGGCTCGCCCAGACACTAGTGGGTCAGCCGCGCAGGCGAGAAGCGGGATGGGGCGGGGGAGGGAAATGGGGGCGGGGCCGGCGCCGGCGGGGGCGGGGCCGGCGCCGGCGGGGGCGGGGCCGGCCGGCCAGGGCGCTAGTGGTCCTCGCGGACAGGCCGGATCTTCATCTCGGAGAACTTGAGCGAGTACTGCCAGCCGGTCCAGGAGGACCACTCGACGCCGTCGGCGTAGGAGGCGTGTGCGCCGCGCAGGTACTGGCCGTTGAGGTTGGACGTGTGGCAGTTGCGGTACCACCAGGCGCCGCGGTAGAAGGCGGCGCAGTTGTTCTCCGAGTGGTCACTGTCGCGGTCCTTGGTGGTGAACCTCATGCCGCTGTGCTTCAGGAGAGAGTCCCCTGCGCGGGCGCGCACACGGGCTTGGGCTCACCGGGGCACGGCTGCGCCGGTGTGAGCAGCTACGTGTAGGGGCCCCCAGCCGCCTGTCGCAAAGCCCGGTGCGGACACACACGTGCAGCGCCCACAGCTCACGCGCACGTGGGCGGTGGCTGTCCCTGGGACCGGCTTCTCACAGGCCCCCTTTCCCTGCTTTCTTGCCTTGCGAGGAGGAACCCAGTGTAGGAGGCTTCAGTCCCCCCACTTTAAGACCCAGCAGAGCCCCCCCCTCCCCGGCACCGCCCCCCACGTGCTGCGCCCCAGCCTGAAGCCCCACCTGCAGTGCCTGAGTAGTCGGCCACGGAGAGCGGGTACCCGTCTTCCTCGGGGTCCACGGAGAACAAGCCCACGCTGAAGCTGCCGTAGCGCGCGTAGGCGGTGCCGTTCTCGAAGTCCTCCAGGTCCACGTGCAGCTCGTAGGCAGCCTGCGTGGTCAGGGCGTGGATCCTCTTGAGGCCTGGAGCGGGGAGCGTGGGCAGGAGAAATCAGGAAGCGAGAGAAGCGGGAGCTCGGCCCCCATGGCTGGCCTCGGAAAGGGCTGAGCCCTGCCAGTGTCCAGCAGCCTCCGGCCACTGCTCCCGCCGACCTGCGTTAGCAGGAAGCCGAGGACGATGTGTTCATGTCTGCCGCGCTCTGTCACTTTAAGTTGGGCTGTGTGTTCCAAATGTTTGAGCTGGACACTGCAGAGAGACTGTGGGATCAGGAAGAACCTGGAGAAAGGGTGGCGGCACCCTTATTCTCTCTCACGCTGGGCTCCCGCAGGGGAGATCTAGTACTCACACACATCACTGAACCCGCCTCTGAGCCTTTGCACATGCTGTTCCCTCTGCCTGGGACACCATTCCCTACCCCTCCTCACCTGGCTACTTTCAGTACATTCCCAGTCTGACCTCCTCAGGAAGGCTGCCCATTCTCCAGTCAGGGCGAGGACCAACTCTGCCACCCAGCTGCGCCTGTCCATGTTTCTCATTCCGTGTCCTGGGGCCTGTTTCTTTTGCCCACCCCACCAGGTAGAAGCGCCATAGATCATGTCTCTCCTGTTCACTGATGGGTCCCCAGCACACAACAGGTGCTCAATAAATGCAGGTTAGTGGGTGAGAGGCAGAGGCGATGTCTGAGCCTCTCCTGTCTCCAGGGCCTGACTCTGTACCCCACCCCCCACCCCCTGACCCCATTCCTTCCTCCCTCTGTTCCTCCCCTTCAGCTCCCCCACACCCGACCTAGGGGTCTCTGGTCAGGTTTCCTCTCTCCCCTTACACCCACACGCATGCACATGCGCGAGCGTGCACAGACACACACACACACACTCTCACTCAAGGTGTTTCCCAACTGATTTGATTACCTCTTGATTAACAGGGCATTTAATTAAACCCCTTGCAAGTTATCAGCATCTAGTGACATGCCATCAGCCTCTCCCTCCTGCCTTTCGTGCATGGGTCAGCCCGGGCGCGCCAACAGCCTGAGGGCCACAGGACTCTTCCCGTCCGCTGGGCTGGAGTCCCCGGCCCATTGTCCCGGTCAGGGCGAAGAATGGCCGTGAGAAGACCCACATGGCTCTGATAGTCCAGCGTCTCCCTCCCTCTGTCCATGTTCTTCCCCAGGGACCCAGCGAGAACCTGGGGAGCACCCCGAGGGAACCCAGGGAGGGCCCAGGCTTTGAGAGCATCAGGGACTGGTCTCCTGCCTCCCTCTGCTCCTCCCTGGACCCGTCCGCACTGGGGAGGGGGGTTGGCAGGGCTGACGTGGGGGGCCAGAGGGTTCCACCGCCTGCAAAGGGCAGGCAGCGGGCAGCAGCGACAGCAGTGGCCACTGCACGGGGCTCACAAGGGCGGGCACCGTTCTGCGCTTCCTGTGGCTCAGTGAGCCCGATGGAATTAGAATGAGTCCAATTTAATTAAAGAATCCCTGGACAGCTCTTAGGACGGTGCCCGGGCCGCCGCACACATTATCCAGGTGTTCGCCGCCGCCGTGTGCAGTGAGGCAGGCGCCGCTACTCTGCTGCTTGATGGCTGAGGGGAGAATGAGGCCCAGGCAGGTGAGCGGCTGCCCCTGGGCCGCTGGGAAGTGGCAGCACTGGGTTTGAACCAGGCCAGCCTGCCCAGACCCCTTCCTCTTAGTCAGCTCTTGCCCAGGATAAATCGCCCCATCCAGCAAGAGGGCAGGAGGAAGACCAGTGGAGCAGGCATGCTGGAAGTTTCCTTCCTCCTGCCCAATGGTCCCTGGTGCCCCAAGGCCCACCATTCCTCTGGGCTCAGCAGGCTTCATGCTGATGGGTCAACCTGGGGCCTAGGAGGGGTCTCTGGGTGCCCCGAAGGATGCTGGGGCCTCTAGGGTCCCTTTGGGACTTGGTTCACGCTCACCACCCTTCTCCCCAGGAGTGCCCCCCCCTTCCCTCCATCTCCCGTCTTCTCTGCTCTCTGGGTTACTCCAGCCCTTGTTGAACTGCTGGAATAATCGAACCCCACCCCCCTCTGGACCCCAGAGCTGACCCATCATAATTCAGATCTCAGAGAGCAAGGAAGGAGGCGGCAATTAAAACCCCCAAGGCTGTTTTTAATAAAACTGGCAGGTGAAAGCAGGGTCTGAAACCCAGAAGAAATGAAAGAAAAGACTGGCAGACTAATTCCTAATAACTCAGAACTTCGAGGACATAAACTATAGTGTTAGAAAAAGAAAAAAGAAAAATGATGGAATTGTTGTGTATCACGTGCATCTGGCAAAGCACCAAAAACCTTAATATGTAAAGAGCTCCCATAACCCAATAGGAGAGACAAGGCACTGGCTGGAAGGGGATGGGAGTGTGGGACGCTGAGGGCTGGCCTGGAGTTGGCATTCTCGTCAGGGCTCGCTGTCTGCCTGGAGCTAATCAGGGCCCCGCTTACCTGCTTCCGCCCACTCCGTGGCTGCCGATAGATTTCAATTAAGATGCTCTCGCCTTGGAGGCGTCAGTGCGTGCCATGGAGTGGGCGGTGATGCAGCGCTGGGCCCCCGCCGTGGCTGGGGGCTGGGGCCCGTCTCCCTACCTGGAAGCTCCTCTCCCCACCCCAGCCCTGCCCCTGCTTTCCTTCACTCAGGTAGGGATACAGTTCAGAGGCTGTCTGGGCTGCCCCCCAACACACACGTGCACACACTCAGACACGTGTGCACACACACGCACGCACACACGGCGGCTTGTGACCTGCGTCGCTTAAGTGACCTCCCGCTCTGGACCTCGGTTTCCTTGTCCAAGCTCAATGGTGGCTTGACCCTGCCAGAGGGGGTGAGTGTCGGCCCAGCACCCCAGCGGGAACACAGCAGGCCGGTGATGGGGCACTGGTCGTGGCGTCCAGCTGGGGTAGTGACAGGCGCAGCAGAGGTCAGGCCAAGAGGGCCCTTCCCTCACGCACCCCCGTTTGGGGGGAGACAGACAGTTTACTGCCCAGGGGGGCGTGCACAGGGGAGTGGGCCTGCAGGGGGCCGTGGGACCGGGACCAACTGATCCTTCTCCCGGGGGCTCGCTGAAGGCCCCGACAGAGCTGGACCCCACTGGAGCCCGAGCCCCGGCGCTTTGCCTCTGGCCACGCTCCCCGCCGGCCACACGCCTCAAGCCTTCGCTCCCTCGTGCTGCGCGAGGGAGGCTGCAGGGCAGGTGCGCAGGGGCACAGAGGATGCCAGGAGCCCGCGCCCCAGGCCGTGTGCTTTTGGGGGTGGAGAGGATGTCCTGTGCAAACTGCCTCAAAGGGCAAACTGAGCGCCGTGACATGCTGAGTTTCCGGTCTGCAAATCACATCCCGAACCCCACCTTAAGCCACGCCCCTCCCCCGAGCACGTACAGGACCCCGGATCTGTGATTTCTGTGGATGTTTGTCTTTAGGGCGAAATGATGGAAGATTCAAATTTTAAGCTGCGGGGTGATTTTAAGATAAACTGCGAGGACCAGTAATAGGAACATCAGGCTTGGAGCCCTACTGTGTGCCGGCTGGGGAGCAGGAGGGTGGGCGGGGTGTGTGCGGGTCACGGGGAGCGCGTCCCCAGGCACACTGACCCCAGGACGGGGCTGTCTGGGGTTGCCTGGGCCTGAAGCAGGGTCCCGAGCCGCCCACAGCTCACTTGACTTGGGGTGACCTCCCGCGCTGCGCCTCCACCGACCCCACCGCAAATGCACTTCCGTGACTGCTTCACGCTCGCTGACCTCATTCCGGCGGACGTCCCGCTCACCTGCCCAGGTGGCACCTGTGATCTGGCACAGGTGTGCTGGGGCCTGGGAAACTCAGGGCGGTCGGGGTGCTCACCTAGCCAGTGCTCCCCGGTGAGCCTGCCGAAGCCGTCCCGGTAGGCCTCCCAGCCTCGGAAGAAGTTCACCGAGCCGTCCTCACGGCGCTGGAACACCTGCAAGGAGAGTGAGGCTGGGGGCAGGCACGGGACCCAGGCCCCCACATGCCCCTCGCCGCTGGTGCCCCCAACAGCTCCCCGCAGGGGGCCCAGAGCACAGCGGGGGCTCAGGCGCCTTGTGGCAGACAGGGTGAGGCTGAATGCCCCCCGGCCCCCAAAAAGGAATAGCAGTGGGCTGGGGTGGGGTAGAGAAAACCCAGCCTCTGCGCCCACGTCCCCCAGGGCACCTGGACAGGTCCTAGTCTGTTTGGGCCTCAGTTTCCCTCCTCGTCAAATGAGAGGGTTCCTGATATATTTCCCCAGGTCCAAACGAGTCAAACAGAAACTCATTCTTGAGCTTTTAAAAACCAAGAAACGCACACCCAGGCTTGGCCTGCTCTGAAGTCATGCCCCCCCATATAAAGAGCGGGGGCAGGGAGGGGGCCTGGGAAAGCAGAGCCCCAGTCGCTTCTCAGGGGAGCACCAGGCGTCCGCAGCCGGCTGGGCTGTGACCCGGGTGCTGATGAGTAGCCGGCTCCTGTTCTTCATTTTAATAAGATTCTTGATTTGGGAGTCGGGAATCCCATCGGTTAAATTGCTTTGAAATAAGTACCACGCTGGTCCAGGCCAGAGCTGCCTCGAGTATTTACAAGATCCGCTGACAGCCCGTTCCTGGCTCCCCCCCTCCAGCCCTTTCTGTTTAACAAGCCTTTTCCTTGCTCGATTGCCGAGGCAGCACCCCTCGCCCAGCGCCTCCATCTGTGCCCGCTGAGGTCTTAGAGCTTGGGCTGCGGCCCTGCGAGCTAAGCAGCCTGATGTCAGTGGCCTGGAACTGCCGGTGCGGAGGGGGGTGTCCTGGGGGCGTCCTCACAGGCCCGGTGGGAGGGGCACCCAGAGTCCGTGGCAGCCCTGAGTCTTCAGAGGGCTGCTGGGGAGGAAATTCGATAAGGCGCGGGGAGAGCTGAGGAGCCCGGAGAGGGTTTTGAGCTGCCATTGGGACCCCAGGCACGCACCCTGAGAACGGCTTAATCCTGGCAGAAGCTCAGCAGACCCTCCCAGAAGCTTCCGCAGCTGGGAGGAGGAGAGATGGTGGTGGTGGGGCCTGGGGGGCAGGGAGTGGCCCCAGTATTAGGGCCCGGGGACCCAGAGCCCTGGGACTTACCCCACCTCTCTGAGCCTCAGTTTCCCTGTCTGTAAAGCAGAGGTTTGTAGCGGCTCCCCGCCCTGCCCGGGCTGTGGGAAAAAGCACCGGGCTCGACACACGGAGACGCGGAGAGCCTGGGGGTCCTCTTCTCCCCGACTCGGCCTCTGCACCCACTTTTCCTTCCAGACTTGGGCCCTAGACATCTCCGCCCCCACCCCCGCCCATCACCCTGGGGCCACTCCCACCTCTCATTCATTCCAGTGTTCCACTGACCTCCGTGCCAGGTACCAGCTGGGGAAACCGAGTCAGAGCCCATTAGCAGAAGAGCACAGGGAGAGGCCTGAGCTCAGGGGGCGCCCCCGTCAGGAAGGGAGGCTCCCACACCTGCTGGGCAGCTTGGGGAGCCCCGACCCTCACTTTCCTCACCCGATAGGCCCCACCCCGGGCTCAGCGAGGTGGGGACGGCCCTTCCCACGGCTGAATGACTTTTCCCATTATCACTAAGAGGGAGTAGAAAGTGGGGTGCCAGGTTTTCAGGCACAGCAGGACATGAAGCTTGGACCCTGGACAGGGGAGCCCTGGGTGTGAGGAGAAGGCAGGAAGGAGGGTGCAGGGCGGACGGTGGCGGCCATGCCCCACACAGGCTGTGCACGTGAGGCTCTGGAACTTTCCAGAATGAGCGTAGAAGCCTTGGTCATCGGAGTCCAGGTGGCAAGAGCCGCAGAGTTGGTCGCTGACCTGCATTTCACGCCCTCAGCCTGCGGCCGGCTGGACGCCCCGACCTCCCCCAGGGCTATCGCCAGGGCGCCCCAGGGCTGTGGGGCCTGCCCCTCGTGTGCCCAGAGTGACCTGTGAGCCCACCGCGCGCAGCCCCTCGCCCCCACCTGAGCTGGGCGGTCTCAGGACCGCGTCTGCCTGCTCGCAGCCTGGCGCCGGGGCCGAGGCGGCTGGGTCTGCCGGCGCGGACACCGACCTGAGCCGTGAGGCAAGGAACCCAGCCCGGAAGGGCGTCTGGGAGAAGGGCGTCCAGCCCTTTGGGCCACGGCCCGGGGGACGCAGCGTCCACACGCACAGCAGCGTTCCTGGCCCCATTGGCCGCCTCTGCTCTCGTCTTCTCTGTGCCACCGATCTCGAGAAAAGCTGGTCAGCTGATTCTGCCATCTGCCCGGGGGCCCAGCCCGCCGCGCGGGAAACGCTGGTCCGGAGGAGGTCAGGAGGCCTCCCGCCTTGCCGGGCCGGAGCCCCGGGGCCCAGAGCCGCCTCGCCCGCCGGCCCGTGGCAGCAGAGTGGCTGCAAGGCCCCGGCGGACGCAGGTTCTGCTGGGCCCAGATGCCCGTCGAGGGGTCCTCTGGCTCTGAGGTCCAGGGCAGGTCTCTGGGCTTCAGGGACGTGGGGTGGCACGGGGTCACCAAGCAGATGCCTTTGATGACCGAGGCAGGGTCAGCCGGACAGGACGCGGCCCGGAGGGGCGGGAGGAGGGGCGCCTCGCCCTCTGTCCACGCACCGACTCCCGCTAAGGGGAAACACGGGAACGAAAGGTTGATTCATTCCCCTGAGGCGACGGTGTGTGTCGGGCCAGCTCCTGGGGGTGCCCCGGCCCAGCGCTGCAAAGCGGCTGCTGGGAAGGACCCTCGTCACCGCCGCCGCCCCTCGGTGGTTCCGCGCGTGGGCAGGCAGACAGCGAGTGTTTACTGGGTGCGACTCGCAAAAGCTGCCGCCCGCCGCCTGGGCGTCTTCCCAGGCCCGGGGGGGCCCTGCCAAAGCGCTCGGCCACATGGTCCTGCAGATGGTGCTGGGCGACTCGAAGGAAGCAGGAGAGAGCGGCGGGAGCGGCTGTCTGTCCCGTGTTTGTCAGACGTGACCCCGGGGCATCCTGCTGTGGGGTTCCAGTGCCCCCAGACTCATTGCCTGGGATGGGCCCCGAAGACCTGTCGGCGAGGGGGTGCCAAGCACGGAGGCGTCTTCCTTGGCATCCAGGGCCGCCCTGGCAGCACCGGCCAGTGCCTTGGAGGACAGCCCTGGCCCACCCCACTGCCCAGGGGCAAGGTGGCTGCGGTCCCATTTGGCAGATGGGCACACTAAGGCTTGGAGAGGCGGGGTGACCTCTGCAGGGCGGGGGCCTCAGTCCTGAGGCCAGAGGAGAAGGGCTGATGGTGCCCAAAGTCCAGGCCTGAGGGTGGCTGAGGGGCACCGCTTGCCCCTCGCCCAGAAGCCCATCTGGCCCCACGGTGGGGGAGTCTGCAGCCCGGGAGTGCCCTGGGCTGACAGCCAGGAGACCCAGGTCTCCCGACTCTGGCACAGGCCGTGTGGCCTTCTCAGTCTTGGCTTCTCTCTTCGGCAAAGGGAGCGTGGCAGCTCCGGGTGCCCGCGGTGTGCTTGGCTGGACGCTCAGCCCTCAAATAGCTCAGACCCAGGAGCGATGGGTTTGGAAGTCAGCAGCCGCCGGCAGCTCCCAGCCTGGCACATTTCTTCTAACTGGTGCCTCGGTTTCCTCATCAGAAAATGGGGGTTTTAACAGCCCTATCCACAGAGTGTGGGTGGTGGTTGAACATGCTGGAATACATAGCATCCGATAATGCCAACAGCTGCTGTGACATTTGCTGGGAGCTCAGACAAGGAGACATGCTGGGGTGACTGGGAGGGTGGTCCAGGAGGGCTTCCTGGAGGAAGAGGCATTCAGATGAACTGCAAATTGAGCAGGGTCTGGAAGGTGGCCAGTAGTGCTGAGGGATGGGTGGGTCCAAACTTCAGAAGGAGGGAAGGGGGTGCTTGCCAACTCGTCGGGGTTTCCAGGAAGCAGCACCTGGGATTCTTCCTAGACTGTGATGAAGCTGCTACAGAACCCGTTGCAGGCAGAGTCCACCGGCGCTGGCTGGGCTGCTGCAGCATCCACCCGAGCAGGGGTCTGGGAGGAGGGGGAGGGCTGTGGCAGAAGAGCATTCTCGTTTTCAAAGAACTAAGAACTTGGACTTGAGGAGCGAATGTGGCCCTTCAAAGTTGACCTTGGGCAGCCCTATCAGCTTTCCCCAAATCCCTCTGGACACCCCCGGGCAGCACCCCCAGGAGGCCCCAGGGCTTGCTGGCGAGAGCGCAGAACAAGGTCGAGCCGAGTTCAAATCCGAGCTCTGCTTCTCGCTGGTCCAGTGACCGCAAACACAGCACGGACCTTTCCTAGCCTCAGTTTCCCTTTCTGTGAAGTCACCATCTGCAACCCTTGCAGGGTCTCAGGCGAGACACAAGGTGACACAGTCGGTCTGGCCGCATCACCTCCCTCCTTCCAGGACCGGCTGCCTCGCCCAGAAGGAAGCGAGCCCACGCCTGTTGTTGACTGAAAATGGTACCCCCGGGCTGGCGCCACGCCTGTTCCCAGGCTTGGCAGATGGGCAGGCTCCTGGCAGGCATGGCTCGTGGCTGCCATTTATCAAGCGCTCAGGCTAGCGACCCCCGCGGCGCCTGTCCCCTGGAAGCTGGAAAAATCCCAACTGCTCCAGAGGAGGAGGGGGCTTTCTCTGGCAGACAACTGGGAATGTGTGTGTCCTGCGCCGTGGCCGTACGTAGTGACCGGCTCTGACGACCCCTCCCCGGGGGGAGCTCATGTCCCCTTTGGGGTGCCCTGTCTGGCAGACTCCCGACTGCCGAAGCCCCACCTTCCCGGAGTGAGGTCCCTGGCGGGGGCTGCTCCAAGTGGGCGCCCAGGGAGTGTTTCATCTCTCCCCAGTCTGATCTGGCTGCCAGGCCCGTTCCTTTGATGTCTTCCAAGTGAGGCAGGGATTTTCCTCCCGCCTGGGGCGCTCAGGTAGGGCGGGAAAGGGGCACTCGGGAGGGCAGGGGAGGGAGGAAACGGAGGGGGAAGGAGAAGAGGGGGGCCTTCGCCTGCAGAGTCTATTTGAGGCGCATCTGAGCCAGCCGACCTTGCAAACTGCACCGCTGGGCAAGCGCGGCCGCCGTGCGGAGCGGGGTTTGGGCGGCCTCAGCTCGTGCGTCCGGGCAGCTGAGCTGCAGGTCGCATGGGCAGGAGCAGGCCACTCTCTTCCAGGCCCGGGTGGGAGATGCGGAACAGGCTGTTTCTGTGGCTCTGGCCAGTGCTTATGCAAAGTGGAGGGTCTGACCATCGGGCTGGGTGGGGTACGGGGCAGAACCCACAGGCAGACCTCGGTGTGGGCACCCCTGCCGGCCTCCCCCGCCCTGGCCCTGGCCCCTCAAGCTCGGGCTCCAGCAGCTCCTCGAGTCCAGAACAGGCCAGCCACCCCCACCCCACGGACCTCACACTGTGCCCTTTGTCTGGAACATGGCGCCAGCTTCACCCCCAGCGCTCGGGCCTCCCTGGAGCGGAAGCCTCTCACGGTCACCCCGGGCTGACTTGGGGCCCTCCTCGGGGCTCCCCAGGGCACCCCAGCCCTGCAGCTGGCTGCCTACTCCCTGCCAGCCAGGAGCTCACCGATCCCCAAGGATGGTGCTTGGATTAGACAAATGAACCAGCGTCACAGACGTGCCACAGGTGTGCCCGAGGCCGGGCCTCTGGCCTGGGCACTGCCCCAGTGGGTCACTCATCTGCTGGGCAGCCTTGGGCAAGTCTCTTGCCCTCTCTGAGGCCGCCCGTTGGCTTCCAAGGGTTGGGAGGGTGTCGGGGCCATATGTGGTCTATAAACTGTCAAGTGCCCCCTCTGGCTGGCAGGAAGTGGACGCTGGTTGGATTGTCCAGCCCAGGCGCCCTGTCCAGTGAGCAGGGCCGTCCTGGGTCAGCCCTGAGATCTGGCACCTGGACACGTGGCCTAACGAGGATGGATGGCCACAGGGCCGAGAGGCGGCGGCCAGCTCCTTCTCAAACGACAATTGAGCTTGCAAGAGATTCCTGTGGCAGGCGACCCTGACAGACGCCCAGAGGTGTCGGGGAAAAGACTGCTTTTGACGGAAGCGCAAATGGATATAAACGCTGACCAGCCAGGCAAGCCCCTCAGCCCAGCTCTGCCTTTCTTCTGGGGGCCAGATCTGACCGGGCTCTGCGCGAGGGCTGAGTGGTCAGCGTTCTCGCGGACTCCCTCCCGGCCGCCAAGGGCACTCAGAATTACCGCCGCCCGCCCAAGTCCCGATGCGCTTCCCGGGAGATCGGCCGCAAGTCCGAGACCGCGCGAGCGAAGATGCATCGCCGCCGTCTCGGTCTTTCATTAAGCCTGCCCCAGCCCTTAACGCTGATTTCTGGGCTCTGCTGCGTTTCGCCGTTCTGCCTGCCCAGGGGCTCCCAGAGGCCAAGGCCATAACTCAGATGTTCTGAGTTAGGAAAACAAAAGAGCTTTTAGCCCCCAGACACGGGTCGGGCACACTTAAAAGCTCTCCTCCAGAGCTCGCAGAGTGGTTTAGAGGCACGTCTGGCTCTGGGGTCTTTGGGGAGTCTCAGCTGCTCTCACACCATCTCCTGAAGGTGGTTCTGCTCTCTGATTGTGCTCCCCTAGACCCCCAGCCCCACTCAAGTGGGGCCGCCCCCGTCTCTCCCCCTTCCCCACTGCCCTGGACGGCCGACCCCTTTCAAGACTGGCCCAGGCAGCGGTCAGCCTCACATCCCTCTGTACATCCCCTTCCAGAAGCTTCCATCTCTCCTTGCTGGAGATCAGGACACTGGAAAATCAGCCAGCTCCATCCCTGGTTCGCTGGTGAGACAGGAGACCTGCTCTCGCCTGCCCAGACAGCACAGCTCACGGCAGGAAGCCCTTGGCTCTGCTCCCAGCAGCTGCGCCCGCCCTGTCACCTCCTGAACCTACGCCCTGTAACTCTGCGCGTGAGGACCCTGGAGGCACATCAGCTGCAGGCCCCCCTCCTTGCCAACACCCCGGGAACACCTGGCAGGTCTCCCTGTAGCCACTGCTCCAGCAGGGCTCGTGCTTCCTGGGGCAGAAGGCGGCTCCACAACAGGAGACGGCCGCTCCCAGGGCCCCAGGCTGGGCCGGGCACATGCAGAGGGCGTCCGGGCACACACAGAGGGTGTCCGGGCACACGCAGAGGGTGTCCAGGTTAGGCCGGGCACACCCTTGCTGATTCTGGCTTCTATGGGTGTGGGCATGGGGGGGCTCATGAGTGGGTTGGTGGGGGTGACAGTCACCCAGGCAGGTTGAGTGCCTGCTCCAAGCACCCCAGTTCGCAGGCCTCCTGGGCTGCACCCCAGGCCCCGCCCGGACTCACCGTCCAGCCGCCGCCGTCCGTCCTCATGTCGCAGTAGACCTGGAAGCCGGCGGGGTAGTGGGTGGGGAAGACGGAGTACACGCCGTCCTGCTGCTGCCCGCTCAGGAGGACATCCAGGCAGTCGCGTGGCCGAGAGCCTGAGGCAGGGAAGGCGCGTCAGGGCGGCGGTTGTCCGGGCAGGCTGGCCCTGCCCACGCCCTCCGGTCAGCCCTGGGCCTCGAGACTTGTCCGTCCACCCGATGATGTCCAGTGTGCCCCGCAGCCCCTGGGGTCCGGCCTCGGCTCTGCCCTCCCGGGTGGCCTGGGGCGGGTGGGCCCCCCACTGAGTCTCGCTTTTCTCACCTGGAAATGGGCTCGGGGCCAGGAGGGGGCTCCCGGGAGGGCGGGGCGAGCTGCAGGGGCCCTCGGTCAGCGGCACTTGGCCTTCTCAGGGTTGTGGGGTGGGTGGGGGCGTTGAGGCCACCGAGGAACGGGGCTGGGCTCCGGGCACCTTGTCACTGGGTGACCCTCTGTCCAGCTCTCCCTGCCTTTGGGGGCCGGCGGCTGGCACCCCGCCACTCACCGTTGGCGCAGCCCCGGGGCCGAGACCCCCTGGCCGGGGCCCTCTGGAGGTCAGCCTTGACGCGGGGCCGGCCCAGCCCCCGGTCCCTCTGCAGAGTGTCCAGGACGTCGCTGACCGAGCTCACCAGGTGGGCCATGTGCCCTCGGCTCTCCGACAGAAGCTGCGAGCAAGGGGGCAGGGCTCGTGGGTGCTCTGCGAGTCGCCCGCCGGGCGAGAGGCCCCCTGTCCCCAGCCAGCTGAGCCTGAGGGCTCCCCGCCCGGGCCCCCAGCGCTGCGGGACCAGGAGTGGGCAGTAGGGGCAGGGCAGACTGAGGCGGCCAGCGGGCGGCCGGCTGGGTCTTTGCGCGCCGAAGGGTCTGTCCACAGGGCACGGAGAGGCTCCAGCAGACCCCTGTGCCCCCACGGCCCCAGGTCGGGGATGAAAGGGGCAGACCCTGGGCTCAAGTAAGCCGGGCTCAAACCCCAGCTCATCCACTTACCAGGGTGTGATTAACGCCCGGAAACGGCAAACGTGGCCCCCTGGGCCAGCGCCACAGGGACCCGCGACAGGCGTGGGACGTCCCCAGCCAAAGTCCAGCCACCTCCACCCCTAATTCATGCAGCCCTCGGGCCACGGAATGTTCTCACTCTTGTCACTTCTGGTCCCAGAGAAAGGGGTGATGGGGCACCCCCCACCCCCGGGGCAGCCCGACCCTCTGATGTCTGCCCCCAGCAGAGCCAGGAGGGAGGGCGGCCGTTATCATCTCCTTGTTACAAATGGGGAAACTGAGGCCCAGGAGAAGGGGTCCCTGTCATGAAGGACGGCATGGGGACCCAGGCCAGCTCCCGGCTGCTGGCAGGAACGGGGTTCACGTGTGAGCTCGGGGGTGCATGTGGGACGGCCTGGGCTTGTGCCAGGCCCCGGTGTGGATTCCGGCTTTGGCTCGGCCCCTAACTCTGGGGCCTCTCCGGGCCTGCCTCCTGCTCTGCAAGCCGGGGGAACGGGACCTGTTTTCCTGGAGCCGCGCTTGGGCACTTGCATGGGTGTTCTGGACACCGTCCGGCGCCAGGGGGGTGCAGCGTGCTCTGCGGAAGGGCCTGGGGCCCATCGCCTCCCCCCACCCCACCTGGCTCTGGGACCCCTCCTGGCTGGGCAGCCGCCAGCGGGGTTTCGTGCGCCAGACCTGTCACCTGCTGGGTAACAGCCCACAGAGCGTGCGGTTCACAAATGTGACTCCTGGGGTGTCGGACAGGGGCCTACAGAGCGTCGTTTCCTGGCCAGTTTCTCCCCCGTGGGCTGGGTCCTGGGGAGGCGCGTACGGGCGGGGGGCAGCTTCCCCCCTTACTGCACCGGCCTGTTGGGGAGTCCCCGGGGAGGTGGGGTGCCCTAGCGGGTGTGGGCAGCACAGATCACCGGGCTCACTGGTCAAGTCTGACCGTCCTGCCCGTCCTCCCACGGCCATATGGATGCGGGGAGAAACAGCCGCGGGGGCTCACGGGCGGGGACACCGCCGTACAGACAGCGAGTGACCCTGGTGAAGGTGCGCGGAGGCGGCGCCAGGAGCAGGTCCGTCCTGCTGGTGCCCCCTGCTCTGGGAGGCCTGGCAGCTCTTAGGGACAGCAGAACCAGGCGCTGCCCCTGCTCTCAGCGGCCGGTCAAAGGCCCTTGGCCGTGCCCAGCCTCGGTCTGCCTGACAGAGTGGGGCGACGACCCCCACCTGCGGCAGCCCCCCTGGCACTGTGGTGAAAGGGACTTTGGGGCTGGGTCCCAGGCTCACCCCGCCTGCAACGGCAGCATCACGGTTAGGTGCGGGCGGGTGGCCTCTTCCCGCCAGAGGCCAGAAGCCCCGAGAGCCAGGGGCTCCCACTCTATCAGGGCGGGGCCACGGGGCCCCCCTTTACAGGGGAGGCACCCAGCCCAGAGAGGGCGCGGGACCTCCTGGGCCCGGCTCTGCTGCGGGCCCGAGGCCCAGCGCTGGGTGCCGGCTGGGCGCTGGGGCCTGGGGTTCCTGCGAGGCCCCGGGACACAGCTCTGCCAGACCTGGTCGCTGAAACCAGCCTGAGTCGGGGGACGAGTCTGAGCAAATGCCCCCGAAAGCTACAGGGGCTGCAGGAGCAGCTCCACGTGTGCGCGGTGGGCAGCGGTGGCCCGAGGCCTCTCCCGGCCCTGAGGGCGAGCGTTTCTGGGCTGGACCTTGGCTGACCAGTATGCACGGAGTGAGGCAGGGGCCCAGGTCACCCAGGAAGCCTGGAGGTGTCCCCAAGCCCTGCCGACGAGGGGAAGCAGGCTGGCCCCTCATCACAGGGCAGGATGAGGACGGCCCGCTCGGCCAGAGGACACCGCCCCCACAGTCACGGGGACAGCATGATGAGGACGGCTCTCCAGCTGCAGCCCCGGGGGCGGCCTGTCGCTCAGATCTGGAGGCTGCTGGGCGTGGCCGTCGGAAGGAGCGGGGACCGCTGCGGGGAGTGGGGGGCTGGACTGCCGGAGGCCCTGAGTCACAGAGCTGACGGCGGGGGACAGCCGGGCAGGGCGGCAGAAGGCCAATGCCAGGCCCGGCCCCACCCCTGCACCCTGCAGCAAGCACCAGCCATTTCTAGGTCTCGGTTTCCCTCTCGGCAAAGTGGCCCTGGGCCCCGCTGCGTGAAGGGGGGCTCTGGCGGGGCCGGGCAGGGGGTGGCTGGGCTCCCCCGGCTGGCCGCTCCTTCTCACTGAAGGGCGGGAAGTGGGGGGCCCTGGGGCAGGGGTGCCCCTCTCCTGGGCCTGGCGGCACAGCTGGGGAGGAGGACTTGCCGCTGAGCCACGTGACCTCAAACCTCGATTCGCTCCTGCTGGAGGTGATGTCCTGCCTCCCCTCGCCTCCCCTGCACCCAGCGCAGGGGCAGGGCAGCCCCCACCTGGCCCTGAACTGACCCGAGCGTCGGCAGCCGTGGGGAGCTGCGCCAGGACGGTGCAAAGGAGAAAACTGGGTTTGAATCCCGGTTTGTGTGCCCCTGGCTGCCGGACGCGCCTCTCTGAGCCCCATCTGCTTGTCACAGCCACAGGCCCGGCCCCGGCCCTCGGGGACTGGGGGCGTGGGCGCAGGCCCAGCAAGCCCCACGGAGACCCGGCCCCTTACCTGGACGAGGCGGCCCTGCTCGCTCTGCAGGGCGCTGAGCCCCTGGCCGAGCGCCCCGTGCCCCTTCCGCAGCCCCACGCACTCCGCCTGCAGCTCCGAGGCCCGGGCCAGCAGCCGGGGCAGCTGGTCGGCCAGGGTGTCCAGCAGCTCCTGCTCCCGCGAGTCGGCCAGCCGAGGCTCGGCCGGGTGCCGGGCGAGCGCCTGCAGGACGGAGGCCTGGGCGCCCTCCAGGCGGGCGAAGCCATCGGCGAGGTCGGGGCAGCGCGGGTCGATGAGGATGCTGAGGCGCGAGCTGTCGGCCCTCTCCACGGTGACCAGCGCGCCGTTGGCCCCCGCCGGCCCGCTGCTGACGACGGGTGGGGGCGCCGTGCCGGGCACGTGGGCGTGGTTCAGGAGGAGCACGGCGCCGGTCACAGCCACGGCCAGCAGCACCGCCAGGGATAGCAGCACCGCGCACAGCACGTAGCCGCAGCCGGGCCGCTGCCGCCGGTCCCGGGACACACAGACAGGGACAGACAGGAGAGAGACGGGCGCGTCAGGGGCAGACCGGGGCTCCGCCTGCTCGGTGAGGAGCTGCCCAGGGCAGGGCCCCGGCCCTCAGGAGGCCTGGACAAGCTCGGAGGACCCCCTTCAGGGGGCGGGGCCACGGGAGACAGAGCCCCCCAGAGAGGACACACCAAGAGGACACAGAGCTCTAGGGAGAGACGCAGGGAGACAGGTGTCAGGGATGGGGAGGAAAACGGAGGCAGAGCCGGGAGGCCGATGGGGGGGGCTCTCCTTCCGCTGCCCCGGGCCTGGGGGAGGGACCTCACTTTGCTGAGCCTCAGTGTCCTCACCTGGACACAGGGAAAACTGGGACTCTGGAGCCAACTCGCCCCGGACCATGAGACTGCAGGGCAGGACTGGCGCCGCAGAGGGGCCCCGGCGGTGGGTGGAAGGACGCGGGGGGCCGGTCACTACTTGTCGGTGATGCTGGCGGGGCCGGGGGAGGGGCGGACCTCGGTGCTCGATGCACAGAGGCTCGGATCTGCACGCTGAGCCCCGGGCCCTCTGCCCACCTGACGCGCCTCCCCCACCCACAGCCACCTGCGGGCAGCAGCTTTCGTCCACACAGGCGGGCCCCGCCCATTGCCCGCGCACACGCTGGGCCCACCACTGAGAGCTCAGACACCCCCATGCTGGGCTTGGGCTCAGAGAGCAGAGGCCCCTCTCCCGAGGTGGCCCCGGCAGTGAGCGCTGGAGCCGCCCTGAATGCAGCGCCGGTGCGCGGGCGCCTGTGAGTCTGGGGAGGCACCTTGCCCCCGGCAGCTTGGAGCTGCCGCCAAGTGACCGGCTCTAGGTCCCCCCGCCGGAGAGGCAGTGGCCAGCGTGTCCCCGTGTCTCAGGCGCCCCGCCTCTCGGCCCCCTCCTCCCACCCCAGGCGCCGGTCCCTGGAGGGAAGGCAGAGGGAGCAGGACCGGAGGGGGCAGCGGCAGGGGCCCTGGAGGCAGGGGTTCCACGGACCTGGAGACGAAGCCAGCACGGGGAGGAGGGTGGTTCCCCAGAGATCACCTTCACTGCGAAGTGCTGTTCGCCTTTATGGGCTGTGGTTTCCGTGCCTGGCACAGAAACCTGCTCAGGACAGAGGGGCACTTGGAGCGGGTCTTAAGGCTGAGCTGGGTGCACCCCGGGGTCTGCAGGACTGGGCGGAGGCGTACAGGACACGCTCCTCCCAGGGGTGAGGTGGCAGGCCCCAAGGGTGCGCCGGGCCAGGAGCCCAGGGTTTAAGGCTGAGGTTGCCACGAGCCTGCGGGAGCTCCCAGCTGGAGGCCAGTGGCTTTGTCCGTGTGACCCTGGCACCTGCCAGGGTCAGCGGCTGCCTGGGCAGCTCTGGCCAAGGGGACAGCAAGACAGACTGGTGTCAGGAGCAGCAGGAGGCTGGACCCTGGGGTGCCTCCCCATGGGGGATGTTTGCCTCAGCTGTGTCTTCTGTGTGCCCAGCCCCAAAGGCACCCAGAGGGGTGGGGGCAGGGCACAGGGGTCTCCGGGGGGAGGGGCCCAGGCCAAGGCCTGCTAGCCAGTCCTGGTGCAGCCGCGCCCCCCTCCCGTTTTTTCTGGGAGCTGGGCAGGGGCAGGCCCTATTGGGCTGTGATCACACTCCTGGCCCAAAGGAAGAAGAAAGTGTCCCTCGGAGGGCGGTCAGGCCAGGCTGGATCAGGCGCAAGCCGCCCCGGCCTCCCGTCTCCTAGGAGCCCTGAGCCAAAGGCGGGCGGCTGTTCATCTGCTGGAGACCTGCGGGACTCTGGAGTGGGAGAGCCCAGTGGGCGGGGGGGGCCCTGCTGGGGTCTCAGGCAGAGCGTGCCTGGGGGGCACCCAGACCCTGCCCCCCCACACCGCCAGTCCCCTGGCTCTGTCCACGCTGCCTTCTTCACTCCTCCTGACCCCCTGCAACCCGGGCCCCTCATTCTCCTCTAAGTCACTCACCTCCCTGCCGCCCCCCCGCCCCTTCCTACTCCATCCCGTGGCCTGAGTGATTACATGCGGCCAGGTTTGGGCTAGACATGTCTCTAGGAGATTTTTTTTTCTTTTTGGGATGTTTTTAGAAGCTTGGAGATATTGCCTGGGCTAAGCCGGAAGCCCACCTCCCCGTCGGGAAGCGTGGCTGGGAGCAGCTCAAACCCAGGCCGCTGGGAGACCAGGGCTGGGAGAATCAAGTCTATCCCCAGGTCCTTTCACCCGAGCTCCTGGCACATACTCCACTGTGCTCCGGCCCCGAGGGTGAGAGCCCCTTGCTCCGCGGGGAGCCGTGCTGCACCAATGAAGCCAGCAGCTGTCCAGGGTCACCCATCAAGTAAGGAGCTGAGGCCGCACAGGGCCACCCAGGCCAAGGAGGTCCCCAAAACCCTGACTGGGCCTAAACGGGGCCCCCTGCCTGGGAATCACAGACCCAGCTGAGCAGGCCAAGGGGGAAGGGCAGCCCGTCCTACCCTCTCCCCAGCCCCGTCTGCACCCTGGAACTCGCCCGAAGCCCACCCTGATTTCCAGCCTTGGTTCCTCATCTGTCAGGCGGACTCATCTCCCCGCTGCCAGCCCCAGGGAGGCTGGACCCAGAAATGAGACCGTGAAGGTGAGCCCTGCCGGGAAGCCAGTCCCGCAGCACGGTCCTGGAGGGAGTGGCCCCTTAAAGGGCCGCGGCCAGGCTCTCCGGGCGGGAGCTGCGGGGTCTGATGTCTTTCGCTGGTGGTGGAGGAGAGATCAGGTTCCTGACAGTCTGCAGGAAGGGACAGGCCACTCTGACAACAGCCTCAAAGTGCACAGCACTTGACAGTTTGCAGAACACACCTGTATTTCACATGACCCTCATAACAGCCTTGTGAAGTGCAGAGGAAGCAGGGATTGTGGTTTCCATTTTACAGATATTAAAGCCCAGACCAGAGAGCAGGAGTGACTTACCCAGAGTCACACAGCATGTCTATGGCTGCAGTG
Source organism: Scalopus aquaticus (assembly GCA_004024925.1). NCBI lineage: Eukaryota > Metazoa > Chordata > Mammalia > Eulipotyphla > Talpidae > Scalopus > Scalopus aquaticus. Next base: position 2,582 of record PVIJ01004408.1, on the reverse strand, counting down.
CAACGAGAAGCAAGGGAAGAGAGAAGACCAGGCCTGAGGGAGCAGACCCAGAGGGAACTAGGGCAGGTAAGGTCCAGGAGGGGCCACCCCTCTAGTCTGAAGCTCCAAACAAGCCTGAGAGGGGGGAGGTGGTGTGTTATATTATCCCGGGCCCTGGGGCTGCAGCCCTCATTGCCTCTGATGCCAACTGGGTTCTGGCCTGGTGGCAGCTAGAATACGTGTCCCCAGAGAACAAACAGCAGAGGGTAGCTGGGCCCACTCAGGAGGCTTTAAAGTCACATTTCAAGCAGCTCCCCAGCAAGCCACCTCCCCTTGAGACAGAGCGGCACTGGCCGGCTCCTCTCCATAGTTCCTCTGGAGAGCTTCATGCCGTTCAATTCAGCAAATATCCCTCGGCTTGCAACCTGAGCTGCATGGAAGGGCAGGGGCCTGGGCCCAGAGGAAGAGCTAGAGATAAGGGCCCAGAGGAGTGGTGTCCACAGGGAGCTTCTGAGGGAAGAGGGACTCAGGACAGGGGACAAGGCTGTGAGCAAAAGGCACAGACTCAGTGATGCTGGGACTTTGAGGCATGGCCAGTGGGCATCTGGGGAGACTTCCTGGAGGAGGTGGCTTCCGAGTAGGTTTTGAAGGATATGTAGGGTTTCTCTGCATGGATGTGTATGTGTTTGGGAGCTTGGTGGTGCCAGCAAGGTAAAACAGCAGGAGTTTGCAAATGGGCCGCCTAGTGTGAGACTTGGGGTTGGCCAATGATAGGGAGCTGATGTCTGTAAGGGAAGGAAGAATGACCCAGGCTGGGGATGACCTTGAGTGACAAGTTTAGGAGGTGGAAGGTCAGACCTCAGCAGGAAAGGATATTTTTATCTGGGGATGGCTGGGTGAGGAACGGACGTCCCAGAGGAACAGACCAGCTCTGGGAGACACAGGAGAGGCGTGGGGTCAGACCTGGCTTCAAATCCTTGCTCGTCTGCCAACATGCTGTGTGACTTGGGCGCATGCATCGACCTCTCTGGCCACCATCCCCTGCCCAGCCCCCAGGCTGCTGTGGGAAGTGAGAGTGCGCAGAGGACTGTGAAAGAGCCTTGCAAACTGCAGAGGGCGGGGGCCCACGCCATGGCCGTGACACTTGAGGCAGAGCAGAGCACCCTGCAGCGCCTGCGAGTGGGGGCTCCGAGGCGTGCCCCTGCCTCCCCCTTCTGCGCTGCCAACACGAACAGTTCCTTCCCCAATGACATCTGCCTGCGAGAAATTTGAAATTTAAAACGCGCAGCCCATTATCCCCTCTCCCGGCAAGCAGGCCTCCTCCTCCCGCCGCTCCGGTGCCTCGGCAGCCGGCCTGGGGCAGCCCCAAGGCAGCGCCTCATCAGCTTCCAGCGTCTTCTCTGGCCAGCCCAGAGCTCTGCCCTCCTGCTTTCCCTGCACACCCCGGGGCACCCTCCAGGCCTGCCCCTGAAGGGGGACCAGGCAGGGCGAAATGAAGAGACCCGGAGCCAGAAGACGCAGGTTCAAGGCTCAGCAGAGCCGCAGCCCCCGCGCAGGAGCTGCTTCCTCTAGTCTCTTTCCTGCCTTACAGCAGACTCAGATGGCACCGGCTATTTGCAGGAGGCGCTACCGACTGATGGGGGGTGGGGGTCTGGCTAAAGAGTGAGGATGCAGAGGAGATGGTCCCGTTCTGGTGCCACTCAGGCAGTCAGCCAGGTGCCTGTGACAGGGCAGTGCCCTGGATACTGAGTCAAGGTGCCCATTCTAGAGGGAGGAAACAGAGACGGTCAAGAGGTGTGATTTCTGTGGTCACACGGAACTGGGCTGCTGCTCCCTCTGTGCAGCGCGTATTGGGGGAGTAGGGAGGCCTTCTGTGTGGACGCCACCCGGTGGGCCCCCAAACCCGAGTTCAGGCCACCCCTGAAGAAGGAAAGGAGGGTGCTAGCTTTGCCCAAGGTTTTCCGAATCTCCCGGTGGTGCGCCCCAAACTCCAGCCTCCGAGCAGGGCACCCGCCGGGCACCGGCCAGGCGGAGGGAGCGGAGCGGCTACCGCCTCCCAACCTCGCGCCCCACGTCCCCACCCCGGGCTCGCGCATACCTGCGGCTTGTCGCGTGGTCGGTCCTCAAGTTGGGAAGCGCTGCCCATGGTTTTCCAGCGGTCGTTGACCATCTTACCGGGACTCGCCGGGGTGCCCGGGGAGGCTCGCCGCTGCGGAGCGCAAAGGCACCGAGGTGGGCGCGGGCTCCGGCGCGGCGCGGGGCGTTGTTCCGCTCGCTGGATCCCGGCCTCGGTGCCCAGCGCAGGGGCGGCCCGGGCCAGCGGGCGTGCGTGTGCGTGTAGGGTGTGTGTGTGTGTGTGTGTGTGTGTGTACGCGCGCGCGCGCGGGTGTGTGCGGGTGAGAGCGGGCGCGGGAGCCCCAGAATCGCCGGCCTCTCGCCTGCCTGGCGCTCGCGCTGCGCGCCGTCCCCGCTCCCCGCTCCCCGCTCCCGCGCCTCCCCCCCACCCCGCGCGCTCCTCTCCCTCCTCCCTCTCCCTCCTCCCTTCTCAATCTCGGCGTCTTTTTTGTCTCGGACTCTCTTTGCCTTTTATTGCTCCCCGCGGT
>PVIJ01004407.1:0-118317 GCA_004024925.1 Scalopus aquaticus | reverse complement strand
GGGGGGTGGGCCCAAGCCTACAGAGACAGTCGGACACTCTGGCTGGCCCAGCCAGGACGGACACGGGCAGAAGCCAAGATCAATGCTCACCGGGTAGACAGAGGGAGGCCTGTGGGCGGCCCAAAAACACACCCGCACCTCACCACACAACGGACTTCTGTCCATGCCGAGCAGGGGCACGGGTGGGGCCTGAGGCACCATGGCTGCCCAACCTCATGGGAAGCAATGGAGAAGCCAGCAGGCTCCCAGCTGTTCCCCTGGCTGCCATGGTGGGCATTTTACACGGTGCCGAGAGGCCCAGGGAAGCCAAGAAGAGGAGCACATGTGGTAAAACTCACATTGATGGTCATGAGGACAAGCCCAGGATGCACAATGACATGGGGGGGGGGCGCTATGCAGTGACACATATGCCAACACGGGTCGACACACGTGGTAAGGCTCACAGACATACTCCTGGCCACACAGTCAACACCCAGAGGATCTTTGAGTTGCACAGTGATATACCACAGCAGCACCATGACACAAAGAAATCAGGCACCCAGGCCTCGATAAAAACCCATCCAAATACACAGAGACGGAATGTGGGGTGACCCTCAGAGACACAGACAGGCGCATCTTGTGAAGGACACAGGCATACACAGGGACATGAGGACTCACACTGCCACACAGCCGGCTGAGGGAAAATGGTGGCTCTGCAGCCCAGCATACCATGCACACGCCTGCGGATCTGGGAGAGCTAGGTAGTCACTCACAGCCTATCCTGTCACCCCCACATTCAGGGATTTAGGGGCAGGAAAGTGAAGATGCCCTTTCCCTACCCACCCCAGGTTTGGGGGATAGGAGCCCCATCCTCAGTGCTATGTTTGAGGAAAGCAGGAGCACCTGGGCCTCCTCCTCCTCTCTTATTCCATTTGGAAGAAGGTTCAAGACCCCAGATTCATGTTTCAAGATCCAAGCAGGCAAGAAAGACCAGGTTCCCAGCGAGATGGGCATGGAGACTAACAGTCAGAAACTGACCACGGGGCCCGGGGCAGGACGAAGCTGTTTCAAAGGGAGCCACGATGCATGCCCTCTCCCTGCACACACCTGGGACGCCTATCTGCACCTGCTGAGCACCCACATGGGGTCTCATACATAGATCCCGTCCATGTAGTAGCCCAGGTAACAATGCAACCATGTAGATGCAGAAATGATCTGGGGCCCTTTGGACATTCCTGAAGCCACCACCAGAACCCAACCCCATCTCCAGTTTCTTTGCCCCTCTCATTTGAGCACTCTTGTGCTCACGTACCCTGACATAACACCTTGGGGTGTGACCCCAGAGTGGGCCAAGTCAAAGTCAGGGTTTGAAATTAGGGAAAGGACCAGAACAATCAGAGTCCTCAAGAAGGGTATCTAGGGCATCCCTGGTGGCGCAGCGGTTAAGCGCTGCGCTGTGGTGGTGTTGGCAGCGGCGACGCAAGTTCGACTCCAGGCCAGGGAGATTCCCACATGGCACGGCAGACCTCTCCTGCCTTGCCCGCTACTCCCCTCAGCAGTGTGTTTTCATTGCTCTGCCTGTTCTGCTCCCCACTCTGTCTCTGGTGAACCTTCTCACTATCTTGCACCTCTGGTCAGTACCCCAGCTTGTATGCATAAATAAATCTTTTAAAAAAAAAAGGTATCTAGTCCCACAGGGCAACAAAGGCCTTGTCTCTCCCTTCTTGCCCTCCTGCCCCTGACTATCATCTTTCTGTGCCTGAACCCCTGTGTTTGAGAGGTTTGAGCCTACTTTCCAACACGGTGAAGCAGCCTTGCCTCAGTTGGGAGGGCCTGGGGGTAGCCTAGTGACAAAACCAAAAATGACAAGTCTTAAGCAGTGCACCAGGCACTGCCCCGAGCCTGATCACAGCCTGAGAGTTAGGCACTGTTACTGCCCATTTTATAGCCCAGGAAAATTGTGAGCTTCATATCACAGATTAGAAGATGCGGAACCAAAGCTCAAGCCCCGCAGTGTCCAGTGGCAGAGACCAGCACTAGACTTCTGCTCCCACAGCCTGTGTCTGAGAGCTCTTGAGGCCACACAAGACATTCCTGGCTAGGCTAAGAGCCCTGGCTCTAGTTCCCAGGGAAAGGGGAGCACCCTGTCCCCCAAATTATCCCAGCAGAGTCCTTGGCTCCAAGATCAGCTTGGCCTAGAGTCAAAACATCTCATGGGACCCAATGCAGTCTCCAGCATGGCCTCCCCATCTCAGCTCATGCCCAAACACACCTCACCCCTCCCAGCAGTGGACACAAAGCAGCAGGGCCAAAGCCAGAGAGAAAATTCGTGATAAAAAGGGACCCCACACTGCTGCCGGGACAAAGACTAACAATTTCATGGGACCAGAGGGTGGCCACGGGGACCCAGAGAGAGTACTGGGCGGGAGAGAGCCATCAGGGAGCTCCCAGTCCACCCCCCTCAGATGGGTGTGTACCGGACAGAAAAAGAGCGCATGGGTATTCATTCCACTGCACCCATGGCCATGTGGCAGGGAATGTCAGCAAATGTGTTTTTGATCAAACATGCGTGTCAAACATCAGGTGAGCCAACAGCATGGTGTTCTGTGTAAAGGTGTATCCATCCATCCATTTGTGGACCTGTATGAGGGTGAGCATACACTGTGTCAGCCCGTATTCGGGTGTCTGGGAGGTTTCACTATGTCTCCATAATTCTACATTGGTATACACATCCCATCTTAAGAAATGTGTGTGTGTGCACATGCACGCACACATGTATCTTGGGGAGCGGGAATACATAGGTTTCCTGTGTCTGTGTTGGTTGGTCAATGGCCATCTGTGTGACATCAGTGCAAGCAGGTTGTTTATGCCATCTCGGAGGCCATGGTGGTGGCGTATGTGTGTGTCCACATTCCAGTAGTGTTGCTGTTTGTTTCGGGGGGGGGGTCTCATCCATCTGCCCCCACTCCACTGAGGACTCAGGCCCTTGAATGCCGTGAGCTCAAGCAGTTCCAGCAAGCGCCTTGCCCAGCCGCCCTGGATTTCGATGCTTTTTCCAGAAGGAGATTTCCCCCCCACCCCCGCCCTTCCCCCTCACCCACAGTGCCTTTCCCCGCCAGGGCCCCGCTGCTCCAAGCTCGTTCCTGCTCAATCATTTATTGACTTTAAAATCGAAGCCAATTCTGGGTTGAAAAAAGAAAAGGGAGAGGGATGAGGGAGAGCAGAGATGGGGCCAGAACCAGAGACAGAGACATGGACAGTTAAAGACCTAAAGGGACAAGGACAGAGAAAGATGAAAAAAGGGCAGAGCAAGTCAGAGACAGAGAAAAAGAAGGCAAAAGAGGTTGTCAGAAAGACAGAGACTGGCAGGGACAAGCGTAGAAGCAGAAAGATTTGTAAAAACACTCCATCTGAAAGATGTGGCTGTGGGTAGAGACAGGCCAGACCCTGCTTACCAGGAATAGCGGTTGCCTGCCCAGAGCCGAGGGGCACAAACAGCCCAGGAAGACCATACCCTCTCCCCTCCCAGTTGCCCTGGCACATTTGCATGTTGCATGCTGGTCCTGCAACACGGAGCTGGGTCCTTGCTCCTTCTGAAGTGTCAGAGTTAAACCGATTCTGGCTGTCACGCTGAGTTTAGGGTGACCCCAGACTTCCAGTAGGAAGACCCCTTCCTACTCTTCTCTATAGTGGATCAGCTAGCATTATTTTTCCCAGGGGACTGTGAAATCTGGGAAGTCAGATTCTCATTCAAGCGGTGGTGAGAGCCTGTGGTAGGGGGCAGGTCTGGGAACCTGGCTAACAACCGATGGGCAAGGGCGTCTCAAGAGTGGGGTCTTGATCCCATTGGCCTCAACACCAACTACAAAGGCCAGCCCACTGTAGCCTGAAAGGTGCCATAACTCAGACCCAACTAGATGGGCACGGTCATCCTGTGGGGGCCCAAATGGGGTGGTTGGCTAATGAGAGCTATGCATGTGGGGGTCTTTCCCACTCCATTGACCAGAGTGCCTATTCACATCTGCACCAGAGTGCAGGCACACCATGACACACACATATGTGTGTGAACCTCACCAGCACATACACTTGATATCAGCAGGAAAACCCACTCCCTGGGCCACGGACACGTCCATGCCACGTGTGCCTGCCCACGGTCAACCATGGCAGCCCATAGCAACCATACAGGCAGACCCCTAAGATGGACACACACAAGCAAGCACACATGCATCTCTGGTTACAAGAACATGGTGTGGCCACGACTGCCACACATCCCAGACTACCCTCTAGCCCCTTGTCACATCAAGCCCAAACAGTAGCCATGTTCATGTGGACTCCCACTCCCAGCTGTGGACACACTTGGCACTTGGCTGGCAGGGCTCAGCCTCCTTCAGCAGAGGTGACAATTAAGACCCCAGGCCTGGCCTAGCAACTCCCCTCATACACACAGAGCCTGCTGGTAGACAGGGTTAGTCAGACCCCAGGAGTCCCTTCCAGAGTCTCTAGTGCCAGTCGTGGCCTGGCCCTGAAGGCAGCCCTGCCAGGGCCACTGTGGAACTCTGGGCAGCTTCTATGCTCTTTGGGTGCCTGGGGACACCGCCTGGAGAGACTGGAGTGGCAGAGCAGGCATCCCCAGCGTGCTAAGCACGGCGCAGGAAGCTTCGCTGGAGGCGGGAAGCTAGCGCTCTCGGCGTGCGCAGAGGTCGGCGCTGTTGTGCCCGCGCTGACCCGACGGCGTGGCGGCAGCACTAACCCAGGCGTCCACTACCGCCTCCAGCCCCCCCTGCCTCTGAGCGGCGGGACAGGATTCCCCCTGCCTGCCTGCCTGGTTCACAGTGTGGCAGTCCAGGTAGCTTGGGCCGGAAAGTTTGCACCGAGGAAAGTTTGGGGGGTGCGGGGTTCGCGCCTTTGGCGTCCAGGGTCGGCAGAGAGGTGCGGCCCGGGCTGGCAGCGCGCCCATCCCTCCTTCCCCTCCGAAATTTGGGAGCCCCGCCATTTTCTTAGCCCTGCTCCCATGTGAGGCCTGAACAAAGACTTTGGGGAGACGCCCGGGCCGCTCGGCCCTTCCCGGGCACCCTGACCGCACACGGAGCCACCGCCACGCATGCCCGGCCGCTGCCACGCTCGGGACCCGCTGCGCCCGCCCCAGGGAGCGCCGCCAGACCCAGTGCTGGCTTTTCGCCCCGGGACCAGCCCCTGCCACTCTGTCACCCCCGCAAACACTGTCAGCGGCCACGCTGCCCGGATGCCCGCCACACTCGCCCACGGGTCGGCAGGAGTCCCGCTGTCCTCCGCACCCCAGAGGAGCGCGCGCGCACACTTACACACACACATACACACACGCAAGCACTCCCGCTCAACGCTCCAAGGGGCAGCGCCACGCACGCAACGGGCCACCCCCGGGGACCCAACAGGAGTCCGCGGGGTGGCCAGGGTCGCACGCGAATGATGACGACCGCACGCTTGCCCGGATTCCCCACCGCAGAGCTCGCACTCCTCGGCGGTCCGAAGGCTCACTCCCCCCGACCGCCGCGCACCCCTTCCGACCGCGCCGCCCGCCGGCCTCCTGCGCCCGCTCCCCTCCCGGGTCGCGCGGGGGCGGCGGCCGGTACCTGGGTGAGGCAGTACGGGGAGTACATAGCTGGGCGCCGGGGCGGGAGCGCGGGGGCCGGCCGAGGCAAAGGGAGGCCGGGCAGGCGGCGGCCCCGCTCGGGCTGGGGCTCCGGCTCGGCTCCTCCGGCCTCCGCCGCGCTGCGCCCGCCCGGCCCGCGGCCCCGCGCTCGGCCCGGCGCCGCTCAGCGCTCGCCGCTCTCAGGCTCGGCCCCGCCGGCTCCGGGGTCGCCGCCGCCGCCGCGCTCGCCGCTGCCTCTCGCGTCCGCCGCCGCCGCCGCCGCTGCCGCCGCGGCGCGTCTACTCCATGCCGCCGCCGCTCGGCCGGTCACCCTCTCCAGCCGCCGCCGCCGCCGCCGCCGCCGCCGCCGCCGCCGCCGCCGCCGCCGCCGCCGCCGAGCTGTGAAAGTGAAAGTTTAGACAAAGTTTGGAAGCGGCGCACTCCGGGGAGGGAGCGGGCGGGAGGCGCGGGCGGGAGGAGGGGCGCGGGGAGGGGCGGGCAGGGCGGGGGAGCGGCGGCCGGCGCGCACACCACACACACACACATGCACACACGCACACACATGCACCCACACATGCACACACACGCACATGCGCGCGCGGGGGCGCACACCGACAGGGCCACTCCGACACGTGCTGGCCCTCGTTCCAACGCAAGCACACGCCGACACACAGCGGGGCTCGGACCCACCACACATGTCACGTACAGAACACATTGCCGCACGTTCCAAACAACAAAGCACACGCAGACACCTACACGCACACAGCACAGACACACACCCTGGCACACACACCACGATCCACACACTGACATGCTCTAAAGCCCCGCATTACATGACGATACCTGAGAGTGCACATTCCGCCAACCAACCACGTATAGACACTCAGATGCAGACTGACACACGCAACACAGGCCTCACACAGACACACATCAAGACACATACACCAGTGCCTGCTGGTGTGTACAGATTTACACACATATGGACACAGGTCTGATCATGCAATCCCTATGCATAGACACCCAATGCACACACACACAACACACATAAACCACCACACCAAAACATTGGCATTTGTGACTATACAGAGGACACACCCAAGCATACACCATGACACCAGTAAAAGGGAGATGAGAGAGGTGCTAACACGCTGTTACACCAACAGATACCATGGACCTACACAGATCTAGCAGGGCGACACAGCCCAACCCTGGGACAGAAATGGGCAGGAGGCCTTCGGGTACAAGTACACACGCCCCTGGTGAGGCTCTATCACCTTTTATAGGACCCTGACCCCCCATTTCTAGAGCAGAGAGGAGTGGAGGGACAGCCTGGTATTAGGCACCCTGGTGTGGAGGCAGAGGTAGTCCTTGGGTGTCTCCTGGGGGTAAATTGGTAGGTGGTGCCTTGCAGCCCCCAGGCAGCTCCTGCCTAGGCAAAGCTCCCGCCTGCTGCCAGGTGCAGCCAGTACCTTCTCACACATCCCCCACCCCACCCTCTGCCAAGCTGTGACAATATTGTTATGCATCGTCTGGGGATGTGTGTGTATGTTTCCGCACACGTGTGTATGCATGCACGCAGGGCCAGCTGTTCAGGGGCTGCCATGGCTGTACCTGTTGGGTCCCTGCAAGCTGACACACGGGTGTGTGTGCAGACAAAAGTGTCGAAGAGGGACTGTGCTTCTGGCCACATCACGTCACTGAGGCAGGGTGGCTGGAGTTATGTCTTTAGTTGTCTTCTGCAACTTGGCTCCTCTGGAAGAAACACAGGTCAGACACATACAGTAGTCTCAGGGTTGTGTAGTCTGGGAGTCAGAGAGCGTTTGCCTCTGTCAGTCCCTTGCCAAATGCTGCAGAATCGATGGGGAACAGAGAGAGTAATCCAGGGTCTGGGTTTGGCAGGGTGGTGGTGGTGAGATGGGGGCGTGGATCTTTTAAGCTGACAGGTCTGTGTATGTGTGGCAGGGATATGAGTCTCTCTGTGCCTGAGTGTGTGTGACCAGGTAGGTGAGTGGGCAGGGGTCCCAGTCATTCTGTTTGTGATCAGGATTTATATGGCCAATAGTGAATGGGTATCATTATGTGTGTCTCTCTATGTGGGGTGGCCCATGGCTCTGGGGAGATAATGTAGAGCTGTAGGATTACAGGTATGTGTGTGTGTGTGTGTGGTTGTGTGACTAAGTGGGTGGATGTGTGCTTATGTGTCAGCAAGGGGTCTCTGTGAGCCTGAGGATTTCTGGGCACATGTGTGTCTGTCATTCCATGCTGGGGACCTCTGTCCATGGGATCACACAGTCCCACCCAGCTTTGCTCCCTGGGTCTATGGCTGCAGCCGCTGCAAGGCAGTGGCAGAGGGAATTGATACGTCCTTAAAAATTCAAGGGCTTCTCGTAAACAGAAACTTTTAACACCGTTTAAAGTTTCAGGGCCTCACTGCTGCCTCCAGCACCACCCGCTGCAGGAGGGGGCAGAGGGAGGGGGCATAGGGGAAGGGCTAGAGGTGGTCCCTGGGGAGGAGGTGCAGGGCCACATGAGGGGAGGGATACAGAAGAGGACTGGAAGCTATGGGGGGCTGAGGGAAGGGGCAGGAAATGGATTTGGGCATCAAGGAAGCCTGGGGGGCTGGATGGCTTAGGAAAGGGTCCTTGGGTAGGAGAGAAGTTTAGGGGTGAGGACAGTAGCAGAAGAGAAATAGGAATAAATGGATCTGGGGCCCTAAGGAGCCCAGGAAACGACAGAATGCCTGGAAGGAACTGGGAATGTGTGAACCTAGGAGGGGTTTGGGGTCCAGAGGGGTGGGGGCTTGGGTGAATGAGAGACAGGGCAGAGATTTGAGGGCTTATGAGGAGTGGGTGAAAGAGCACTGGAGCAGTATGAGCTTGTGGGGGTCTTGAGAACAGCAGACCAAGGTTTGGGGAGGGGGAATATAGAGGAGGAATACAAAGGATATCTAAGACCTTTAATGTAACTGGAAGTTTAGGGGATCTTAAGAAGCAAGTGGCCCCTCTGCAAACTGCCATGAAGGTGTATGTATACCTCTCAGAACTCCCTCAACTTAGGCACAGCCCTCCCCTCCCCCACCCCCACCTGTGTTCCTTCCACTGCCTATCAGCAGAGCAGGAGCCTGGGACCAGAGTCTGTTGACTCCCTTATCACCCTCCTAGCCTTGCACCTGACCCCAAAGTTCGACCAGCATCCACACCCACTTGACACACTCACACTAGACTTCCATTTGCACACACATAAACCCATTCTTCATCACACACCACAGCATTCATCCCTCTGTACACACACACACACACACACACAAACACACACACGCACACACACACGCCCCGTACTTCCACTTACCTGTATCACTTAACAACACATCAGTCAATAATGGATGGCATACAGGAGGAGACCCCAGTAAGTTTACTATGTAGCCTTGGTGTGCAGACACCACCATCTAGGTTTGTGTAGTGGTACTGTATGATGTCATCACCCCAGCGAAATCTCCTAACAGTGCATTTCTCAGAATGTGTCCCCATTGTTAAGAGCACATGACAGTGTATACACACACAACACCCATCCTTCCATTCACATACCTCACACCTTCACACCCTCCCCGTGTACACATTCTTCCTTATACACTCACACATGACAATGACCTGTAGTCACATAAGCAAGATACTTGCCCCCATGTTCACGAACACATCCACACTCAGAATCTCCCCCCCCCAACTTAGCCCCCCTTCCGTATCCACAGCACTCCTCATACATACTCACACACTCTGCCCCCCTCCACAGCTACCAGCTGGGAGGATTTTAGTGGAGAGGCAAGGAACTATGCTCCCCTACCTATTCCCCCAGAGCCCAGATCTTAGGGCACACCTGGCCTTCAAGAAATTGTGAAGGAGGGGACGCTGCCAGGGGACTGGGCACAGCTGGGCTGCCACAGCTGGAATCTCCCACATTCCTCCCTGCCGGGGCTGCCCACCTGGCTGCGGCTGGCAGCAGGTGTGTTCTGACAATGCAGGTGTGCAGGGGGGAGCAGGAGGAGGGGGAGTGGGAACCAGGCCATGGCACTACCTGACCAGGACACTGGGGGCAGAGGCAGAGAGGATGAAACATCTGGGCCCTGGTGGCCATATCTGGGGCCACCAAATACGGGACTTGGTGCTCCTGGGCTCTGAGGTAGCACGCAGGCCTCTCCAGAGGGATGGGAAAAATGAAGAGCCAGTTCCTGGGACTGCCAGGGTGAGAGAGGGGCATGCTCTAGGCTCTCGTGGCAGGGCTGGGGATCCCCACTCCCCACGAGGACCTGATGATTCTTCTGCCCATCCCAGCAGGCATGGTCTATGCCTCAGGCCTCAAGCCCTTACCTTGTGCCTGCTGCTTCCCTCTCTGGGAACTATCTGCTAGAGGGGTCAGATAGCAAGCCATCATGGCATACCAGGATCACCCCAAGATGCTGCCACACACCACTTGAAATTAGCACAAAGACAGGCCCTCACATGGTCCTTCCCAGCCACCCACACCAAAGACCCCCGCTATCACATATGCCCCCATAGATACAGATACATACCGACTCATAAGGTCAGAGTTACATAGGTACACAGAAAACCTCCCACAGCCAGACCTGTTGGGTCACACACAAATACTCTTGAAATCATCCACAGCGGTGGCACACAGAAGGTCACACAAAGTCATCTGAATCACAAACACACACACAAGGTTACTCATGGTCACTAATGGCCACACGCGCAGTTGGTCACACCATCACACAAAGACACCCAGAGATATCCCCACATCACAAAGGGGGACACACGGGCCAACCCGCAGCTGCACACAAGGTCCCACAGACATATGCTGACACGTGCCGAGGCTCATCTGAAAGCAAAGAGAAGGAGCTGGGGAAATGTTTCATTTGCAGCGGCTGGGGACCCACCCCACCCGCCTTGGGAACCTGGCCCTGGCCTGAATGGGGCCTCTGTACACACCACCGCCTGCCGTCGCAGGGCGTGGGTGTCAGGGGAGTGAGGCCACACCGAGTCTCTGGCAGGGCCTCAGGGGCCACGCAGCCACACGCCAGGACCCAGGCTCTAGTCCCCAGCCCAGCCCCACCCTGCTACCTCAGGAGGCCACTCCCCAAACCCAGCCTGCAAGGAAACAGAGGGGCAAGACCACGCCCCAGATTGTGTCTCCTGGCATCCCTGTCTCAGGCCCACATATGTCCCCAGGTTGGGCAGCTGCCAACCCCAAACCTCAAGGCCTCTTACTCGAGCACACAAGGTATGACAGCATAGCTGAGGATGTGACACTGTAGTTGTGTGACAGTGTAGTCGGGCTCCCTGATGTAGTCTGAGGGTGGGGGTGGGGCAGCCATAGCCCCTTGGCTCGTGTCATCACACATACTCATTGTCACATACAGAGTGGCACTCTCACAGCTTCGATCACACAGCCACACTGTCTCATCTTCAGTCACACTGCCACACACAACCGCACTGTCACACATGCTGTCACACAGCCACACTGTCACACCTTCTACCACATAGAGAGCCACACGATCACACCTTCTACCAGCGGCACTGTCTGTTACACCCCCAGCCACGCTGTCACACACAGAAATACCATCAGCCCCACAACGATTCTGGTCACACACACTTTCAGCCACATGGCCTCACACACATCCACACGGCTCCCCCCACACACGTTGACCAGCAGAACATACTTGGTGCAGGGACCTTGCAGCTGTGCTAGCCACATGGTCACAAGGAGGTGAAGGGATCTGAAGTTGCAACGTGGGGTGTGGCCCTAGGTGTCCCTGGATCGGTTGAACCAAACCCATCACCCCAATGACACTACAATCAATACACACTCATTGTCATGGTATCATTGGTACTGCAGAAATGCTTGAAGCCACTCTGATAACATACATGGCCTCACAGTGCAGGTGCCAGGCACACATCTCACACTGCCCCACAGTGCCCACAGTCCTAGACAGAGCTGCAGAGAAACAGTGGGTGACAGCCGCACCACAGCTACTAGGACATCCTGTCACACAACAGCCGCTCTCCCCAGTGCCTGTCACAACATTGAGACAGCCCCTTAGCCATCCCAACAAGCAGCCAGGCATGCTGACATGGCCCCCATGGTAGTCACTAGGACACCCCAGGTCCCCCAGTCATGGAGTTAGGGACAGGACCATGCCCACACACCCCTCCTGCCCACAGTTGGTGCGCAGAGCAGGAGAGGAGGGGGCTAATGGACGAGCAGCTGTCAGCAGTGGGTGCCAGCCCCCCCATCTTATGAATATTCATCAGCTGGGGCTCTCCTGAACCTGTGGGGAGTGGAGGTCCCAGGCAGCTGGGCACCCCCTTCTGTGCCAGGAGGCCTCAGGTGAGGGGGGGCTCAGCCAGACCCCGCCAGTCTGGGAACCCATACCCAGTTAACACATGAGCACACACAGATCCACAGATATACAAGAATCACATGAGCTTACAACCACACCCAATGACACAATCACACATTATCACACACACACCAGTTATACAAAAACAGACACACAATCACTGAATCCACAATCACAAACGTATAGTCACACCCACACCCAAACCACAGACACTTTCTCTCCTCTCTCTCTCTCTCTCTCTCCCTCTCTCTCTCTCTCTCTCTCTCTCACACACACGCACACACACACACACACACACACACACACACACCCTAGGCATGCAAACACAGGGCACATAAACACTCAGTCACGCAACCAAACATGCAGACAGACCATTACACCTGAACTTTTACACAGATACCATCACACACAGGCATTAAACACACAAATCTATTTTCAAACACAAGGGCAGTCACCCCCAAAACTCCAACATCTACTTGCACAAGTGTGCAAACATTGATCCACAAGTTCATATATATAGTACCAATGCCTCACCATGCAAACTCATACACAGCCACCCCCAAAGAGCTCTCTTTTTCACACACACGCACACACATGAACACATGCACACACAAATGCAAAACGACCTCAATCTATCTGCTCCTGACGGTTTACAGAAAGGGAAACTGAGGCACTGAACGACTGAAAACCGGGTACAGGTAGATGGCCCCTGCAGACTGCGGACAGAGGCTACAGTCGGGCGCCCCCTGCTGGCGCGGTCCTTCAAGAGCGTGGGCGGCGGCGCGCGGGGCGGGCACGCGCCTGACGTAACCATGGCATCCTCCTGGCACGCGGGGAGGGCGGGGCGGGTGCGTTGCCATGGTGCCGGAGGGCTGCGTGAATGGGGCATTGTTTGGTTGCGGCGCCCTGGTCCGACTGTCCGGGTCCCACCCGGACACACCCCGGCCAGACAGAGACGAGGAGACAGGTGGGGAGACACCGAGATGGAAAGACAAAGATGGAGAGAAACAAGAGTAATGGGGTGGAGGGGGGTGACTCCAGGAGAGACTGACAGACCTGGGGAGAGATTGAAAAGGGAGAAAGAGGGAGATGGGGTGAAGAGAGACAAAGATAGGGAGAAACAAAGATAGGGAGACAGAAAGAATGGGAGATTTCAGGAGACACTGGGAGAACCAGAGAGACACGGAGAGAATTGGAGAGATTGACAGGGATGGATATGTGGAGAGAGATAAGGGGAAAGATGGAAAAGATTTAGGACTGGGACACTTGATTGGGAGAGATGGAGTGGTAGAAATGAGATATGGAAGGGGAAAGAGACAGAGGAGGGAGGGGTAAAGACAGAGATGGAGGTGGGGAGAGACAGAAAGGAGAGACCTGCAAGTAGGAGAGAAATAAATGAGGAAGGACAGGCAGAGGGAGAGGGACAAGGAGGGCCAGAGACAATGACCTGCCCTAGAGATACCCAGTGAGATGGAGGATCAGAGAGACCCAAGGAGGGGGTGAAAGGAATGCTCCTTGTGTCTCTAGTCCCACCACTATGTCTCTCCTCCTTCCTCTTTGAACAACATACCCCCATTTGACACTCTCAGAAGTCACAACACTCTCCTCCTGCACATCTTCACACAATCTCTGAGGATACCAAACAGGGAGTCTGTCCCAGATTCTCCATGACATTCTCATTGGTACAGTGACACCTGTGGATACACCCACGAACATCTAATGACACAGTCAAGGTCACTGTCAGGCACATGTATATGACTGGGGCTCCTACCCCTATATCAGAGCGACATCATCACACAAGGACCCATATACATGGCCTGTGTGGTCATATATGGCCACATGCCACCACACGGGCTCACAATGCACAGGAACATCATCATGTGGCTACTGCAGACACATGGTGCACCTCACCTATACATACACACATTTCTCTACACACCTTCACAGAAGCAAACGCACCTTCTAACTGGGAACCTGGTCCACCCCCCGGAAACCCCACACTCTCCTTCCCACCATCCCAAATTGGGAGTGTTGAGTGCAGTTCTCCTGTTGACAGAACGACAGAGATGGGGGGAGGGAGAGCCCCACCTCCATCTTCCTCAGGGGCCTGGTCTAGCCAGGGTAGTCCCCTAACTCCTGTCTGGGTCAGTTTGGTCCAAACCTGGACCAAGGGTGTCCTCTGGTGGCTACATGTGGTCTCTGCACCTATCAGATGGGATGGCAGGCTGCCCAGTGACCCAGTGGCAAACCTGAACAGAAGGGCAGAGAGAACATACAGAGCCCATAGACCAGAAGTAAGGGTCTGGAAGCGAGAACCCAGAGTCTGCAATCCAGAACCCAGAATCCAGATCCCAGAATCCAAAATCCAAATCTAGATTCCCACCCACCAAGATACAAAATCCAGGTCCAAGAACTCAGCTACTAGAATCTAAAATCCAGGTCCCAGGACCCAGAACCCATACTCAGTCCAAAAGTAGATTGTTTTTTCCAGAATCTAGAATCAATGACCTGGAGCTCAAGGACCCAGAATCCAGAAGCCAAACCTCTTAAGAGCCAGCCCCCAGTCATGACTAAGCCTTCTAGTTTTAGGGTCCAGGCAGTAGGGGTTGGAGATGGGAGGGGCAGTAGAAACAGCATCTCTCCTGGTTGCTACTCCTATGCACGTACACACACACACACACACACACACACACACACACACACACACACACACACACAAAACCTATTCACCCACTTGGCTCAGAGCTTCCTCTATTCCCAGCCATCCCACCAAGATCAGACACAGAGCCACTTCACTGAGACACAAAAAAACCCACTCCCAGTCCTGTCCCCAGACACACTTGCAGAACTGGAGGCTGGCACAGGCATGCACATGTGTGTCCACACACATACACAGACACACACACACACACACACACCAAGCAGGGAGAAGCCCCATGCCTTGGCAGTCACGCAGCCCCTGGGAATGGGACCCCTGGGAAGGGGCTCGCTGAACACCCCCATGCCCACCCCAGCCCTCCCCTGCCTGGCCGGCTGGCGGTCTTTAATACAGATGCCAAACTCATAATTGTAACTGAGGGTGACAGGGTCACCTTGAGCCCCAGATGCTCGCGCGGTGACAGATGGCGTTGGCAAACCTGATTAGCGGCCCCGGTGCCAGCGCCTGTGGCACCTGCATCCCCCACCCCTCCCCCGCTCCCCCAGCACTCATTACCCACCCATTACCAGGCCTGGGAGGAGGGGGTGTGGGCTGGCTGGCACTGCCCAGGAGGGGGCAGGGACTCCAGGGGCCCCCTGGCACCAAGGTTCCCAGCTGGCTCCCTGGCTGGCAGGAGGTGGGCACAGCTGAAGGAGGGGGAAGCAGGCGCCTCATGCCTGCCAGAGAGGGGGTGCCCGAGATGCCAGGGCTGAGCTGCCCACTCAGAAGCTGCTGGGGTTTGGCACAGAACCCTGGAGGGAGGAGGGAGAGTGTGCCCCCCACAGTCCCCTCATGACCCTCCCCTCCAGGGCCTTGGAGCCAGGCCTTGGGAGCTGCCTGACCTGTGTGTTCCCACCCTTCTGTGCAGGCCCATGGGGTCAGAGGTCACAGGCTTCCACAGCCCACTGGCCCATCTGTTTCCTCAGGTCCCTTCCTCCTGCTCCCCTCACCTGGGGCCTTCCTTCCTGAGGCAGGAAGAGGGCTGAGGGGGGCCCGGCTGCCCCCCACACACTCCAGGGGCATTTGGAAGCAACCCTGACAGCACCACATGTCCCTGCGTCTGTGCCAGACGGGCCCATCTGCTAGGGCCCTGGTTCCAGCCGCCCAAAGCCAAGCTGCCCTCGCCCACCACAGACCCTGTGCCCAGCTGAGGAGGAAGCATCCCCACTGCCCACACCTCAATTCAGGGCTACCCACTCAGGGGAACCCCAGTGGGAGGAATGAATACAGACAATGGGACTTGGCCAACCTTTATGGTTCCTGTGGAATGCCGTGGAGCACAGGGGATGTGAGACCCAGGGCCAGAGGGGCAGCCAGGAGCAAGTGGGTCCTGCATCTGACTTGGGGAGTCCAAGTTTCCCCCAGCAGCTGCATCCGCCTCCCTGCCTGGATTTCTTGGGGTCCCCAGAATAGGGTGGTCCCTGTGTCTCCTGGTCTGAGCGGGGCCATCTGTCCTCCTGCAGATGGAGTGTGTCTGACTCATTCTACGAGAGGTGGTCCAGTCAGGTGGTTGGGGGGCACACTGCCTGGGGTTTGAATGCCACCTCTACCACTTACTGCTTTGTGACCTTCAGCCAGTGACTCCTTCTTACGTGTAGTGGGGTAATGCTCACCCTCTTACACTGGGCTGCTCTGAGCACAAGTTAGTATGTGCTTAGTGCTGAGCACAGGGCCTGGCACACAGGGAGGGCTCAAGAAGTATGCACTGTGGCTATGAGTAGTCACCCCATGCCTGGGGCTGTGCCTGTGCTAGGGGCAGTGTGAGGACACTGGAGACCCAGCTGGCACTCCCCAAGTCCCAGTGTGCATAGTCCAGGTTAGTATCTTTCTGAGTTTTTCTCCATCTCTCCTAAATCCATGTGTCTGGGTGTCCATCAATCATGCTCAGCTCATGCCTTCAGGTTGCAGTGACACCCCTCAACCAGCACGGTGGTTGTCTTTACCCGACGACCGGAGGCTCGGCCACCTGCCCAGCACCACAGGACCACTGGTACCCTGCGCTGGTGGGTGGGCACACAGCTGCTGCAGAGGACAAGCGGGGCAGGACCTGAGCCAGGGACATAGATGGAAGAGCAGTGGCCAAAGCAGAGGTGATTACGTAGGCGAATGGCTGTGCAGCCAGGCCGGGAGAGCACCTGTAGCCAGAAGCAGGGAGACAGGTAGGTCAAGGGCACAGATCATCATCCATCTGCTTCTACCCCACCTTGAGCAGCATAGATGTTCAAATCCTGACTCTGTCATCTTTTGAAGGCTGTGTGATTTGGAGCAAGTTATTCAACCTCTCTGGGCCTCAGTTTCCTAACCTATAAAATCATCAAAGTTCAACCACTTTAGGTCTTTCAACAGAGAGGACTAATACAGGGAAGGGCTGATTCTCCCAAACAGCAGAGGATGACAAAATGGCATGCAGATTGGCACCACCAGGAAGCTGTTGCCACCTCTGAAGCTGAGCGTTGGCAGAAGGGGGAGGTATTAAAGGACCTCAGCAATGGCAGGGGCAGGGGTTAAACAGAAAAACCTTAACCCACTGCCTGTACACAGTCCAGTAAATGTTATTTCCTCCTACCATCCCTTCAGTAAATGGGTCTATCAACTCACCCGCAGAACACCATTCTGCCCTGTTTAAGCTCTGCACGCCTCCTCCTCCTCCCCCTTCATCTCCCCAGCTCTCTTCACTTACTAGGCCCCAGCCACCTCCAGCTTCCTTGCTGTTCTTCACAGCTGCCCCCATAACTTTACCTCAGCTGTGCCTTCCTCCTGGCCCAACCATTCATCCACCCTATCCCAAGCCCATCCCAACGCAGCCTTCCTCAGAAGCACCTCCAAGGGAAACTTGGCTCCCTGATAATCTCTCTCCTAGCACCCTGTCCTCTTTCTTCATGGGCTCATAGCAATGAATATAGTTAGGTCTCTTGGGGGTTGTTCTTCTAATGTTTCTCTCTCTCCCAGAGTATAAGCTACCTAGAAGCGGGTACTTTCTCCAACTAGTTAGTGGCTGTAGTCCCCACAGGTTCATCATAACGAAAGCTAACACCCACCGAACCCAACACGTTGCTGGGCCCATGCTACTCACCTTAGATGAACTCATTCCTCCCAGTGATGCTATGAGATTGAAATGGCTGTTAGCCCCATTTACAGATAAGAAGACTGAGACTCAAAGAAGTCCCTTGCTGGCCCAAGGCTACATGGCTGCTAAGGGGGCTGTTAGTCCTCAGTGCATCTCTCTGCCCCCTTGGAGCAGTTGCAGACCAGGAGAGAGTACATAGCTGGATCCCAGACCAAGGACTGCCTTTGCTGGGTACAGTGTGCATGGTTTTACTGGTGCAACTGAGACAGGATTCATTGTCCAGGGCTGCGCAATCACTGCAACATCTCCGAGATTCAGCAAAGGTTTGCTGAATGAATAACATGCCCTAAACAACATGGTCCCAAACACTTTGCATGAATTGTCCACTAACATTAACTCCATTTTGCAACAGTGGGAAATGGGACTCAGAGAAGGGAAGCCACTTGCCCTAGGACACAGAAACCAACCCCAAAGTTAAACCCATGTACACCTGGCTACAAAACCTGGACCATAAATAACAGACAGTATGAATGCCCACTGCCCTCAAGGAATACTGACTGAATGCCCAGATCCATTCTGTTCTCAGTCAGGCTTCCCAAATAGCCCTGAGGAGGCAGAGGCTACTATCACTCATTCAATAGGTACTGAGCACTCACTGTGTGCCTGGCTCTGCTCTGAGGCCTGAGAGAGGGACATAGAAGGGAAGACATAAAGATCCCTGCCCTGGTGGAGCAGACATTCTAGTAAGGGAGACAGATGACAAATACAATTGTAAAGTTAGTTACAAAATCAGTGACATAATCTTATGTTAGGTGATAATGTGTGTACTACAGAGAGAAATAAAGCAGAAAGGGGAAATGGGGTAATGATGAACCTGTATTTTAAAATATCTGAGTGAAAACCTAGAGGATGTTTTCACCCTGGGGGTGGGAAACTATTAGAGGTAATGGGAACAGCCAGTGCAAAGGCCCTGGAGTAGATAGAACATTGGTGTGTCTGATGAAAAGCAAGACAACTAGTGTTGTGGCAGGAGAGAATGCAGTAAGAGAGAGACAGAAGAGGTAAGGGCAAGGAGGGAACAGGCAGAGCATGACGAGACTATGAACTGGATTGTGGGAAATATTTGGGCTTTTGCTTCAAGTGAGGTGGGAGCTATGGAGGGTCCTTGAGCAGATACAGGACCTGACTCAGGTGCTCATAGGGATCCCCAGGCCACTAGCTGGAAAAACAGACAGGGGTGAGGAGTGGGGGGTGGGGAGGAGTGTGGATAGCAGAAGCTGGGAGGCCAGGAAGAAGACACAAAAGCATCAGCCCAGGTGGGAGAGGCTTATGCTCCATTTTACAAAGGAGAAAACAAGAGAATCAGGGACATCTTAGAGAGAATGCAGAGTTTGCACCCAAACCAGTCCAGTGCCACAGCTGTGCTCTACTAGCACTAAAACCCAGTCCTCTTCCTCCCCTTCCCCCACCTCTTCTCACCTGAGTGAAGGGCACAGCCTTGCACAACTCCTGGGTCATTTCCTCTGGGTCTAGTGGCAGAGACACGGGAGTAGCCACCTCTTGCCCATCCTGGAGCCTGTGGGCCTTCCATCGTGCACTTTTCTGCAGGCTCAAGAAGACTTGCCAGCTGCTGAGGGCAGAGATTGGCACATGGGAGGTCTGATTGGCCACAGCCCAGGGCTGTAGTGGGGAATCCCAGGTTCCAGGCCTCCCCAAGCCTGTGGGCAGCCAAGTTCCGCTGAGCAGGCTCAGAAGAGGAGTCAGCTGACTAAGGAGCATCTGTCTGTCTAACTGCTTGTCTGTCTGCAACTGGGCTCAGGGTCCTAAGTAGTAGACCCTGCTGTCTGGTGGGTGGAACTGGGCCCTCCTACTTTTAAGGTCTTGCCCCAACCTCAGCAGCCTGGGAGGTTCCTCTGCAAGCCCAGACCCTGGGGTTCCCACCCCTCCCCCAACCTGGCTGGGGACCTGGGTGGGGGGGCCTCTGGGTGTGTGGGCTCTGAGGACCTGGAAAGGCATATTTAGAGGCAGGGACTGAGAAGCACAATATCTGGACGCCTCAAGTGGCCTTTTCCTGGTACTAGACCCAGTCATCCATTTAGCAAAATCATATTTGCCATCAGAGTCTCTGGGCTCCATCCTAGCATTGCAACTTACTAGCTGTGCAACCTGATTTAGTTCCTTGGATACTCTGGACTTCAATTTCCTCTTCTATTAGATGGGGATAATGACAGTTGCTACCTGGTAGGGTTATTCTGAGACCTCCAGGAGTTAATTTATGCAAACAGCTTAAAATAAAGGCTGATACACAGTAACACCATGAATAAGCCATGATTAACATTGTTGCTGGGGTTTTCCTTTTTCCTTTAGCACCTATTAAAAGCCAGGCATAAATCTGAGCCCTCTGGATACAAAGGGATAGGACAGAAAGTGGGTCCTTGCTGCCACAGATTTTACATTAATGCAGAAAATAGACAATACAAGATAAGATTATTTCAGAGGCTTGAGTGTTAAGAAGATATTGAAATAGGGTGTGCCTTAGAGGAATAGGGGCAGGAGTGTCTGTTCTCAGGGTCATGGAAGACCTCCCAGAGGAGGTGACATTTTTGCAAAGACTAGGGGTGGCATGGGAAACTGTGGGAAAAAATTGGGTGGGGGCTGAAGTGTTAAGAGCACATCAAGGGAGTTGGAGCCGTATCCGAGGCTGCGGGACTGCGGAGGCACCTGGGGGGTCCGGACCGGGCCCTGGCGCCTCCGCGGTCTTCATCTCACACCCAGGTGAGGAGCTGCAGGTCGCTGGACGTGAGAAGCAGCAGGACGGGTCCTTCCCGCGCCCGCCCACTCGGTGTCCCCTGTCCCCAGCTGCGAGAGAGACGGGGTGAGCTCGCCCTCTTGCGGCGACTCTCGGCACTGCGCAGTGGCCGCTCCCTAGACACCTGTCTCCAAGAAGACCCACACTGAATGAAGTTCACCTGAAGATGAGCTGACACCTCCCACTCACCCCATGACATCCGCGCTCATGAGCGTGCCTAACCTACCTTTCCGCCGTCCTCTAGACCCAGCTCGCCGCAGCTCCGATCTTCCAGATGCAAAAACCCCAAACTTTGGAGCATCCTTGACCCCTCTCTTTCTCTGACCCTCCCTCCCCCCAATCTAATATGACAGCATGTCCTAACCGGTTCAGAAACTACCCAGAATTCTCCCATTTCTCACTTCTCATTTCCCTACTTGGACAAGCCCCCGTTATTGTCTACTGGGCCAAAACAGTCCCACTGCTGTGCCCCCCCAACCCCCGCCCCCAAAGCCTATTCCCCACACCATCTCCAGACGGCACCTGTGGGCACCTGAGTTTGGCGACATTTCTCCTCTGCCCAGAACCTTCCTGGGCTCCCACCTCGTTGGGATCACAACCAAAGCCCTCCCTGCAGCCCACCAGTCTGCTCCGATCACCCCCCCTCTCTCCCCTCTTCCTCTCTCTATCCACACTACCCTCTTCTCTGTTGCAGACTCACCAGGCATAATCCCATAATACTACACAGCTGTGCAATCCTGCAAAGCTCTTTATGTTTCAACATGGAAAGATGTTTGAGAAAAACTAAGTTGAAATTTTCAGAACAAGGTGTCTAGTAAGCACTGGCGTTTTGGGAGAGGGGGATAAGAACTTACAACTACCGCTTACCTGTATTTGTATTTACAGTTGACTTGTATTTGCATATTGAAAAGAAAAGCAGGATTTTCCTAAGGGGAAAAATAAGAAAGGAAAAACTTCCTGCTACTCCTAAAGTCCACATTTACCATATCAGAAACAACCATGACTTCCTTATAAATACCCACTATATCCTTCTTGTCTTTAAACACAAATGAAAGCAGCCCATACCCTTGTTATACTGCTTGTTTTTTATTTGTTTTTCTTTTTGAAGATTTATTTTTATTTATGCATACAAGAACTGGGGTCTAGGCCAGAAGTGTGGGGGGTGAGAGAGGATTCAACGGAGACAGAGTGGGGAGCAGAACAGACGGATCTACTGAAATCCACTGCTGAGGGGAGACAGGCGAGGTCTGCTGCGCCACATGGGTTAACTCCCTGGCTGGGGATCGAACTTATGCGGCAGTGGCTGGCAATAGCTTGATAGTGCTGAGACTTTAACCCCTGAGCCACCAGGAAAACCCTATACTGCTTTTTTTATATAAAGATTTATGTATTTATGCATACAAGCTGGGGTGCAGGCCAGAAATGTGGGGTGAGGTGTGTGTGAGAGGAGTCACCAGAGACAGAGTGGGGAGCAGAACAAGCAGATCGACTGAAATACACTGCTGAGGGGAGCAATGGGCGAGGCAGGAGAGGTCTGCTGTGCCATGTGGGAATCTCCATGGCTGGGTATTGAACTAGTGCTGCAGTGGCTCTGGATAGCTTCATAGTGCTGCACTTAACCCGTTGCACCACCAGGGAGGCCCTATACCACTTGTTTTTAATTGAACTAATTCTGGCATTCAGGTAAGTATAGATAAGAATGTCACAAACACCCTTGTACTCATTACTCCAATTAAGAAATAAAAGATTACAGATATAAAAGAAACTGGCTCTGTACTTCTCCCTGATCCCTGAATATGCCTATTATAATCCCCTTGCCTGTGTTCACAGTTTTACTACATATGTATCCATTCAGAAAAGATAGATAAAATTGTTTTGTTGTTTTAAACTTAATATGCATGATATCATAATATCCTTTTAACTTTCCTCTGCTCTCCATTTCAATTCCTTCGTTTTCACTACTGAAAAGTATTCCCCATTTGCATCTCTATTATTCAACTTTTAATCCTCACAAACAATTATGCAAGGAACATTCTGGAACACGACTCTTTTGTACCTGACTTTTTGCACTTAAATCTTTCTGGGAGTTTGTGCTATGTCAGTGGTTCACACTGAAGTCACTTCTAATTGGGGGAATGCCCAGACCCTGCAACCGATCAATTACACCAGAATTGCTGGGAATGGGACTCAGGGATTGGTGTTTTTAAAAAGTAGCTCGGGGTGACTACAAACCCCTGGGCTGTACCTTTTTTTTTAAAGCTTTATTTATGCATACAAGCTGGGGTGTAGGCCAGAGGTGGGGGGTGGTGAGAGGATTCACCAGGGACAGAGAGGGGAGCAGAACAGGCAGACCAACTGAAATACACTGCTGAGGGGAGCAGCGGGCGAAGCAGGAGAGGTCTGCCACGCCATGTGGGAATGTCCCAGGCCAGCATCGAACTCGTGTACCGCCCACAGCTCCACAGCGCAGTGCTTGCCTGCTGTGCCACTGGGGAGGCCCTGCTGTTTTATTCAGCAGGAGGTGTCAAACTTGAATGTACATTTGATTCTGAATGGAGCCAGGGAACCTGCATTTCTAACAAGTAACCCAATGATATTGAAGCTGCAGACCAAAGGATCACATTTGAGAACCATGACATAAATATATCCTTTGTTCTTTTTAAATCTCTGCGTAGAATTCCAGCCTGTGGATACAATCTGGGGTGCAGGCCAGAAATGTGGGGGTGTGTGAGAGAGGATTCACCAAAGACAGAATGGGGAGAAAAACAAGCAGATCGACTGAAATACACTGCTGAGAGGAATAGCAGGTGAGGCAGGAGAGGTGGATAGTCGGTAATTTCTTTAACAAGTCATCTATTGTTGGGCAATGAAGTTATTTTCTGTCCTTGTGTTACTACACTACAGGAAAAAAAATCCCTATGATGGAATATCATTAATAGAATATCAATATCAGCTGTAAAAAGGAACAACGCCTGTATCAATTTGCTAGAGCTACCATAACAAAGTACCACAATGATCAAAATTGCTTTTTTTGTGGTTCCAGAGGCTAGAGGTCCAAGATCAAGGCATTGGCAGAGTTGGTTTCTGCTGGGGTCTTTCTCTTTGACTTGTAGATGCTGTCTTCTCCCTGTACCTTCACACTGTCATCTTTCTGTGTGTCTGTGTCCCAATTTCTTCTTTTTATAAACATACCAGTCATATTGAATGGGGGCCAAACCTAATAACCTCATTTTGACTTGATTACTTCTAAATTTGACTATATTCTGAGATGGTGGGGGTTAGTGTTTTAACATAAGTGTTGTGGGGGACACCACCCCACACCTCTGGCCTATACCCCAGCTTGTATGCATAAATAAAGCTTTACATGCCCTCAGAAGCCTCACCTCCATGACTATTTGCCCCTGCTGTATGTAGAGCTCTGGCCAGCAGCTGGAACTCAACTCAGGCTGCCTTGACTTACCTACCTCTGTTTCTCTAAGTGGTCCTCAAATTTCCTGGAGGTAAGAAACCATACCTGGGAAGTCCCACAATTATCTCCCTATCAACTCCAATCCACTACTTTCTTCCTCTTTCTTCCTCTCTCGCCCACCATAATAATGATTGATGTGTCTCACCAACAAGACTGTGAACTGTTTGAGCTCTACTTCTTTTCCTATCTTTTCAAAGAACCAAGAAATACAGGAAGTGACCACTGAGTTCAGGCTGAAAGACAAAAAAGAGCCCTTAAAGTAAAGATACTGGGGAGAAAGTTCTAGACATGGTAACAGCAAAGGTAGAGCAAAGTGGTGGAGGGTAACAGCAAAAGTAATGCAACGGTCAGGGAGGGACCACATGGCCCCTTCTGCCTCCTACTGGTCTTCCTGCTTTTACCTTTTGACCAATTCAAAGTCTTTCTTGCTTTCTCGCTCAGCAGCCACAGGAGAATGATAAATCATATCTTTTACTTCTCTGCTCAAAGACCTCACATAGCTCCCCATTGCCTTTGGAATAAAATCAGAACCGCTCACCATGACCTCTTAGGCCTGCATGGGCGTTCCCTGCCTAACGTTCTTCACTTCGTCATTTCCTTCTATTCCTTTCATTGACTGAACCTCAGTTATCCTGGCCATCTGTCCTTCAGCAAACCCCAAAGAAAGGCTTGGGTGATTTTTTTGTTTGTTTGCTTGTTTTTTATGTACCCAGGGAAACTTCCCATGGGCATGTGAGGACATAGACAGGGATACTCACTACACTGTATTTCTGGAATCAAGAAAAATTGGGAAAACTGAATTGCCCATCAGAACAGCCTGATGAATAATTATAGTTTATTCATATCATAGATAATATGGAACACATTTATTTTTTAAAAATTTAACCACAAAGTACAACAAAAATACATTTTATACTATGAACCAGAGGTGACAGATTATACTTTCCAAATAGACCTTAATGCTACCCTGTATGTGCTACCTACTATCTTTGTATCAATATGTGACCTGACAAAAATTTGATGGAGTAACAAGATCTCTGTCCCCTCCCCTTGAGCCTAGACAACTTTTGTGACTGACTTGACCAATAGGATACAGCAAAAATGATGTCATGTTGGGCCTCCCTGGTGGCACAACGGGTTAAGCCGCAGCACTATGGAGCTATCCAGAGCCACTGCAGCACGAGTTCGATACTGACCAGGGAGCTTCCCACATGGCACAGCAGACCTCTCCTGTCTCGCCTGCTGCTCCCCTCAGCAGTGGATTTCAGTCAATCTGCTTGTTCTGCTCCCCACTCTGTCTCTGGTGAATCCTCTCACCCCCCTGCACCTTTGGCCTACACCCCAGCTCTTGTATGCATAAATATTTAAATTTTTTTAAAAAAAGATAGAAGTAAGCCAATTGTCCTTCAGTGGACACAAAATTTGGTCTAGTCATACAATGGAATATAATTCAATGTTAAAAAGGAAGATAATTCTGATAAATACTACATCATGGATGAAACTTGGAAGATTTTGTGCTCAATGAAATGTTATTCAAAAAAGACACATATTGTATGATTCCACTTATTTGAGATCCCTAGAGGGAGTGGAATTCAGAGAGACAGAAAGTAAAGTGGTAGGTGCCAGGGGCTGGGTGAGGAGAGTTGGAGAGTGAGTGTTTAATGGAGATAGAGCTTTAGTTTTGCAAGGTGACAAAGTTCTGGAGATGAATGTTGATGATGGTTGCATAATAACACAAGTGTACTTACTGCCACTGGATACTACTTTTAAAAGTAATTAAGATGATAATTAAAAAAAATTTTAGGGCCTCCCTGGTGGCGCAAGGGGTGAGTCTCAGCACTATGAAGCCAACCGCAGCCACTGCAGCAAGAGTTCGATAGCTCCCCTCAGCAGTGTATTTCAGTCGATCTGCCTGTTCTGCTCCCCACTCTGTCTCTGGTGAATCCTCTCACACACACCCCACACCTCTGGCCTACACCCCAACTCTTGTATGCATAAATAAATAAATCTTTTTAAAACATTTTTTAAAATTTAATTTTCTTGCATCGTTTATTTTTTTAAAAAGATTTATTTATGCATACAAGCTGGGGTGTAGATCAGAGGTGTGGAGGGGTGAGAGTGGGGAGCAGAACAGGCAGACTGACTGAAATACACTGTTGAGGGGAACAATGGAATTGGTGCTGCAGTGGCTGCTGATAGCTTCATAGTTCTGAGACTTAACCTCTTGTGCCACCAGGGAGGCCAGAGAATGGCCCATATTAAAAAAACTGACAACAATAAATGTTGGTGAGAACGTGGAGAAAAAGGAACCCTCTTACACAGCTGGTGGAATTGCAAACTAGTCCAACCACTATGGAAAGCTGTGTGGAGGTCCCTCAAATTACTAAAAATGGATCTACCACATGAACCAGCAATTCCACTCCTAGAAATCTACCCAAAGGACACAAAAACATTAATTCAAAAGGAAACCTGCACTCCTATGTTTATTGCAGCACTATTTACAATAGCTAAGATATGGAAACAACCTAAATGCCCCAAAACAGGTGACTGGATCAAGAAGATGTGGTATATATACAATGTAATACTACTCAGCAATCAAAAAAAGCTCATGCCGTTGGTAGCAAGATGGATGGAGCTGAAGGGATCATGTTCAGCAAAATAAGTCAGGAGGAGAAAGAAAAATAGTGGATGGTTTCACTTATATGAGGAATATAGGGAACTGAACAAAGGGTCAGAAAAAAGATACATTATAGTATAATAAACCACAAAATAGAATCTAAATTCTTAGACTTAATGGTCACTATATAGAAAGCATCTTTGAAATAGAGAAACAAATTTAAGATTTTGTTTTCCCATAATATAATGTTGTCATACTCAGACTAGGCACAGTTACTGGGCATTCCCCTCAACCTCACTGGCTTCATTCCCTTTACCAACTATTTATAATAGGCTTGGATCACTCACAGGAGAAAAATACTGTCAGCATCAATATTTAGCAACATTTCCAAAATGCAATTTTTTTGTCTTGAGTAAAAAGCTGAACTATTCTTTTAGTCCAATAATTCCATACCATCTCATTATTTCTATGTATAAGATGTGATCTTTTAACATTTATGGAGGTAGGAATTTCCCATTTTAAAATAAAAGATTTATTTATTTATGCATACAAGAACTGGGGTGTAGGCCAGAGGTGGGTGTGTGTGTGATGATTCACCAGAGACAGAGTTGGGAGCAGAACACTGCTGAGGGGAGCAATGGGTGAGACAGGAGAGGCCTTCTGCACCATGTGGGTCAGCTCCTTGGCCAGGATAGAACTCATGCTGTCGTGGCTGGCGATAGCTTGATAGCACTGAGACTTAACCCCTGTGCCACCAGGGGGGCTCAATTTCCCATTTTTTGAAGATCAACAAAAGACTTTGGGGATTTAATTTTTCCATACAAAAATAAGTGAACCATGGGAATCGGACCACTAGTTAAAATGAGACCCTCCACAGAGCAGTTCCTGGTGCATGAAGAGATTCAATATCATCCCTCAGCTTTCAGCTCCTTTCAATAGTAACTATTACTATTTCTTAATAGCCTAGGAAGGGGAAGAACATGTAAAAAATCCAGTCTAATAGTAGAAGTCAAATTCTTTCATTCCAGGATGTGTCAAAAGTAGAGATTTTTTAAAAAGTGTTTTTAATTGAAGTATCATTAGTTTGCATCCTTCTTAGTGTTTGGGAAGTATTGGATTTTCCCCTCAGGCATAGGCACCCCAACATCCCAACCTCCCAGCACTGACACTTCCATAGTACTTCATCCACAGTGGTCCATTGTGCTCCTTCCCTGTTCTCGCCCCTCCCTCCATCCCCTGCATGCCTCAGATCTAAGGTCATTTTTCAATGGTTGGTCTTAAAGTTTGTCTTGGATCCTTTCTTTGGTTTCTCTACATTCCACAAATAAGTGACATCTTCCAGTATTTATCTTTCTCCTTCTGGCTTATTTCACTTAGCATAATCCCTCCAGTTCCATCCATGCTGCCACAAATAGCACGAGTTTCTTATTTGATCACTGAGTAATATTCCATTGTGCATATATTTGCCACATCTTCTTGATCCACTCACCTGTTTTGGAGCACTTAGTTTGTTTCCATAGCTTGGCTATTGCATATAGTGCTGCAATAAACACGGGAATGCAAGTTTCAAAAGGGAGATTCTCTGGAACATGGATACAGAAAAGATGTCACTCCTAACAAAAAAACAAATTGTGGACACAATCACTCAAGGCCAGAGAAGTGACCGCTGAGAGCAACTGCCTTCAATCTCATTGTCACCAGGGGGACACACAGCAGAGAACATGGGACAAGCTGGCTATACAGGCTTGGCATCCTCAGCCTTCTGGTGCTGAGGGTCAGCAGCCTTTGGGGGATAGGGAGAACCAGAGACCACCACCATCACATATAAAAAGGCTAGCACGGCAACAACATAACAGGCAAAACTCCACTGGGGTTTGGGTTACACACTTTGAAATCCATCTAATGCTTGCTTTCCTGTGAGGGGCTTGAGACCAGAGACATCTTAAACAGGTGTAGGTGACTGACCCTTCTTTGGAAAGGTGAGGAAATCCTCTTCATCAACTCTTTCTACTCCCTGGTTTTCATATCAGCTTCCCATTAAAACTAAAAAGACACTGCAAGCTATCTCAGCTGGCATCTAATTGGGACATGGCACACTGCACATACAATGGAATGAATGACACCTTCCCAGTTCTTTCACTGAGCAGTCTCTAAACTTCTTGGACTCAACAGGTGTGCTCTTTTTCTAGAAAATCATGTAAACATAGGGCCAGATTTTATTGGCTCCAGCCCCCCAAGTTTGTGGGGCATTCCTCAGTTCTCTTTTATTTCAGTGACTGGTTTTGCCACATCCTTGTACTATCTTAACCTGGCAGCAACTGCTTCAGGTTTATCATCCTCCTGATGGATTAACAATTCTTCCATGATGCCATCAGTCCAAGCACATGAGGACTGAAGCCGAGATTGTGTGCCCTTCCACTAGGAGGGTGAATCCAGCATCAGCTGGGACGATCTATGAGCACTTCTAGGTCCAGATCACAGATTTTGCCTAGGATTCCAGCCTGAACTAACCATCAGGAAAACCACTGGGTAGCTGATGCTGACCATGCCGATTGTCCAGCTCCAATATCATTAGATGGTGATTATGTGATCTGGAACCAAAACTCCTTTCTCTATTTTCTGCTTTGCCATAATACCAATTTCCACGTTGGCCTTGATGTTCTCCCTCAAGTGGCCGCTGGGGAAATGCTGGCAACAGAAGTTCTGGGTGATCCTCTGGCACCTGGTGTCCTTGCCTAAGGGGGCAATCCAAGGATGACCAGGTGCAGGAATTTTGAAGTCACTGCCTTCATCATGAGGGGGTGGCCCAGGGAAGCCCAGAAACTGCTTCTCTGTCAGCCCTGCCTCTGACATCATCTTATCACTTGGTGACTCGCCAGCCACCTTGTGATTTTCTTAGTAACTTTGTCTAGTTCAGTTTATTGTAAAATATAGCATATAATACAGATAATGTACAAAATATGTGCTCATCCACTGTGTTATTGGTAAGGCTCCTTGGTCAACAGTAGTAGTATTCTGGAGGAGTGAAAAGTTATACCCAGATTTTTTATTGCATGGGGGTAGGGGTCAGTGCTATTAACTTTTCCCTTTTTTAAGATTTATTTATTTAGGGCCTCCCTGGTGGTGCAGCGGTTGAGCGCTGCGCTGTGGAGCTGTCGGCTGCGCGAGATGCGGGTTCGACGCCCGATGAGGGTTCGATGCCCAGCCAGGGAGAGTCCCACATGGTGCGGCGGACCTCTCCTGCCTTGCCCGCTGCTCCCCTCAGCAGTGTATTTCTCATCTGCCTGTTCTACTCCCCACTCTCTCTGGTGGACCCTCTCACCGCCCCGCACCTCTGGCCTGTACCCCAGCTTGTATGTATAAATAAATAAATCTTTAAAAAAAAGATTTATTTATTTATACATAGAACTGGGGTGTAGGCCAGAGGTGTGGAGGATGAAATGATTCACCTGAGACAGAGTGGGGAGCAGAACAGACAGATTTACTGAAATACACTGCTGAGGGGAGCAGTGGGCAAGATAGGAGAGGTCTGCTGTGCCATATGTGGGTAGCTCCCTGGTCAGGCCATAGTGGTGATAGCACTGAGACTTAACCTCTAGGCCACTAGGGAGGCCCAGAAACTCTGTCCTTATTAAGCAATAACTATTCTTGATCTCTGTGGTCCCTGGCACCCACCATTCTATGTTCTGTCTCTCTAAATCTCACTCCTCTAGGGATCTCAAATAAGTGTCATCAGATACATTATTTGTCCTTTTGTGACTGGCTTATTTCACTCAACATAATGTCCTCAGGTTCATCCATATTGTAGTGTGTGTCAGAATTCCTTCCTTTTAAGGCTGAAATCCTTCTATAAAATAATGCTTAATTTCTACACCAGAATTATATTACCAAGCAATATACTCACCACTGGACCTGCAGAGATGCTGACACCATGACAGCAGGTTTGGAGAAAAGGAACTTTAATTTTTTTTTTTTTTTTTACATACAAGCTGGGGTACAGGCCAGAGGCGTGGGGTGGCGAGAGGGTTCACCAGAGACACAGTGGGGAGCAGAACAGGCAGATCAGAAGTGCACTGCTGAGGGGAGCAGCGGGTGAGGCAGGAGAGGTCTGCCCCACCATGTGGGATTCTCCCCGGCCAGGAGTCGAACTCGCGTCGCTGCTGCCGACAGCTCCACAGCACAGCGCTCAACCGTTGTGCCACCAGGGAGGCCCTGGAGAAAAGAAACTTTATTGCAGGGCCTCCCTGGTGGTGCAACAGGTTAAGAGCAGCACTATGAAGTTATCCAGAGCCACTGCAGCACGAGTTTGATACCCAGCGAGGGAGCTTCCCACAAGGTGCAGCAGACCCCTCCTGCCTCACCCGTGTACTTCAGTAGATCTGCCTGTTCTGCTCCCCACTCTGTCTCTGGTGAATCCTCTCACCACCCCACACCTCTGGCCTATACCACAGCTTGTATGCATAAATAAATAAATCTTTAAAAAAAAAGAAACTTTATTGCAAATCTAATTGGCAAGCAGCAGGAAGTAATCTCAAATCTGCCTCCCAGGTTAGGTTAGAAAAGAGATGAGATTATATAGGTTTTGGGGAGGACCAGATTTGAAAAGAAAGGAGTTAAAATTTATTGGCTAAAAGTAAGCTAAAGCCAAAGAAATGTAGACTTGGCTGAAGTTCATTGGCTAGTTACTGGACAGTTCACACATGAAAAAGTATGAAGAGTCTTTTCAGATAAATAGAACTTTACATTGCTGTTGCTGGGCTCCCCTCCTCCACCTCAGGAACTCCTCTCTTCTGCATTTGCAGTCTCCTGGCTCAGGCAGCCTAGGGGCTCCACTGAAGGTTAGAGGCTTCTGCCTGCTCAGAATGGGTTATCTGCAGATAAACGATCTGTAAACAAACGCCTCAAAAAGAAAATTCAGCACCTTATTTTTCCAGTGCTCTAAGGTCTGAGAGCAACTTAACCACTTAGCTTTGATTAAAATGAAACATTTTAAACATTTCAAAACAGGAAAAAGGTTAGAAAGTATAAAGTAATGAAGTACTTATAAAATTTATATACAAGCATCTTAAATAAAATACAATTTTAAATAATTTTTAATTTTTAAATATTTAAAATAAGTGTCCAGGTAAAGTTTCAAATAATTACTTAAAATTTTAATTAAGACATGAAAAATAAAATTAAAAAGCATAAAATATTATGAGCAATATTAAATACTTAAAATGTAAGTATTTTACTTTTTTAAAAAGGGTGTAGGTCAAAAGTGTGGAGAGTGAGAGGATTCAGCAGAGACAGTAGGGAGCGGAGCAGGTGGATTTACTGAAAAACACCGCTAAGGGGAGCAGCAGGTGAGGCCAGGGAGGTCTGCTGCGCCGTATGTGGGTTAGCCCCTGGTGGGGCATCTGAACCCAGGCATGGCAGTGATAGCGCTGAGACTTAATCCCTAGGTCACCAGGGAGGCGCTATTTTACAAACATTAAAAGTATTTCTAAATATTTAAATTAAAATAGAACATGTGGATTGACTTAAAAATTAAATATTTAAATGTTTTAACTAAAGATTTAAAAGTGTTATTTCAATCCGCTCTCAAAATTATAACTTAAACTATAAAATTTAAAGTTTTAATAAGTAAAAGATAAAGTAAAATTTAAAATTATACAGAAGATGTATAAAGACATTACCGCACCGCGCCCCCCGACCCAAACTAAGACAGCAAAGACGCTCCTCGCACCGCCCCACAGGACCTCTAGCGCAGGCAAGCGCCGTGGTCAGCCCGCGACCGCGAGGACCCCGCACGATCAAGATGGCGGCGGCCGGGCGGCAGGTGCGCGGTCTATTAGGGCTGACGGCGACCGTCTGCCGCTGCTCCCGTGGCTACCGAGCGCCCCCGCCCCCGCGCCGCTCGCCTGGGCCTTGGTGGCCGGATCCAGACGACCTCCTGACCCCGAGTTGGCAACTGGGGCCGCGCTATACGGCCAAGCAGTTTGCGCTGCACGGCGCCGCTTCGGGGGTGGACGCGGGGTCCCTGTGGCCGTCGCGGGAACAGCTGCAGGAATTGGAGGCAGAGGAGCGCGAATGGTGCCCAACCCTGGCGACCATGCAGGAATCGGTACGGCTGCAGCAGCTGGCAAAGGAGCAGAAGCGTCAGGCCAGGTGCGTGCTTGCGGGCGGTAGGGCCCACGTCCCCTGCGGTCTACCGGGTGAACTGTATCCTAGGAGTGCCTACTCCTTCGGGTTTTTTATCACATGCTATAGATTTACGTGAAAGCTTCCCTAGCCGCAATACAGACTTCTGGATTGAGCGCCTACTATGTGCAAGATGGTGACAGTGAACCATTAGGAAAAAACGGGTGATGAGTGCGTGCCAAACTTTTTGGGGAGACCGCAGGGCTCTTAAGGACTTGATGTTTAAGCAGATTTGAGTGATCAGACTTCGCCATGGGTAGATGGAGGGGCTGGGATGGGGTATGGGAGAATGGGGAGAATTCATGGTAGCACAAAGAGGTGGTGCAAAGGTCCTGAGGTAGAAATGGTCTTAAACTACTAGGAAGGATGTCAGTGTGACTGGGGAAGAGGATTCTAGGATTCTAGAATAAAGGGCAGGAGGCAGATTTTAAGGATTAGCTGTGAGGGAATAAAGTCCAGGGTCTTCTGGATGGTAACACCTAAGGGTTAGGACAGCCAAGAGAGGCATGTTGGGGGAGCAGATTAAGTCTGTTCCTGGTACTTAATATTCCTGTCTTCCCATCAACTCCTCATCTAGAGATGGGGAAACAGGCCGGGAAGGTGGAGTCACTTGTCCAGCAGTCTAAGCAGTGATAGGTCTGTGCCTCATCCCAGCTAGATAACACTATCAAGAAGCTTCAGTTCAAATTTCATTCCTCTAGTCCTTAAAATGCGACAGATTTACACCTAAAAACTCAGGATTAGAGGAAAAGGTCCAGTTGTTTCTTGCTTTCACACATATGCCTAGAACTAGGCCTAGCATACAGCACATTCCTACCCTAGGGTCTCTGCACCACCTGTGCTCAGTGTCTATAGAATGGAGTGTGGGAATGGCCCCAAATGGTGAGTGGCACTTGGATGGCTCAGTAGACAGCTTAGTGAAATGTCAGTTGCATTTGGGGTCTGCATCGAGGAGTAACGCGCTTGGCGCTGGCTTGTGCTCAGGGTCACATACAAGTTAGTTCATCTCTTTCTTGTCAAGGAGTTCTAAGTTTAAAGGTCATAATAAAGCTTCCATTTCTTCATTTCCACAGGGGAGTTGGGAGAGGTGGGGTGTGGGTAAATGGATGCTGCCCTAGCTGGGGGTATTCTCTCACTGCCCACCCTACTTCCTCTGTAGGGAGCAGCTCATTGCAGAGCGAATGGCCAAGATGCCACAGATGATTGAGAACTGGCAGCGACAACAGAAGGAGCGCAGGGAGAAGGCGCAGGCAGATAAGGAGCGGCGGGCCCGGCTGCAAGCTGAGGCCCAGGAACGCTTGGGCTACCATGTGGACCCACGGAGTACCCGCTTCCAGGAGCTGCTGCAGGACCTGGAAAAGCAGCAGCGAAAGCGCCTCAAGGAGGAGAAACAAAGACAGAAGAAGGAGGCACGTGCTGCTGCAATGGCTGCCAGTATAGCCCAGGACCCAGCAGCCTCTGCGGCACCCAGGTCCTGAGCTGTGTCCTTTTCCAATAAAGTCTGCTATCCCCAGCCTCAGAGACTTCTGTATTGTTTGTGCCCCTCCTTGGGTCCTTCCCCAACAGCTGGTGCCTGCCTCTCCTTCAGGAATGCTAGGCCCTACTGACTAACTGAGGCATTAGGAAAAGAGTAAAGGAGATGCAATGGGGAAATAATAGAGGAGCAGATGGCAGAAAAGGAGGCTTCTGTTTACCAACATTAATCTCCAGTAATTAGCCAATTACCAGAGAAGAAGTATAGCCAAAACAGACTGTAGTGATGATAGTGGGGGACAGTGAGCAGCAGTTCTTCCAAGGCTGAACTGGGACTCACTGCCTGGGAACAAAACAGCTTTGAGGGAGGACACTGGAAGCCCCCATCTGCAAAGGCTGACATACCCCTCTGCCCTATTTGGCATTCCCAAGTCACCTGTGCCCAACTAGCCCCCAAGTCCAGGAGTGGGAAGCCCCAGCAGGCACAGACCACGGGACTGTCTTTTAAAACTTTATTCACTTCAAAACCTTTATCAGAGACACAGTTCTGTGTTTGGGGTGGGGGTGGTCTCCGCCTCATGAGCAGCTTGGACATCACCCTTTTCCCAGGAAGAACAAACCAGGCCTCCTCCCCAGCAAAGGGATGCAGGTTGGAGGCCAAGACCAGACTGGGGAAGGGGCCTTGGGCCTCTTGAGTATTCATCTCAGATGGAAAAATTTGGGCCATTCCAATGGAAGATCAAAGTTTGGGGCTCCAGCTTCCCCTCACCCTGGAAAAGGGTGGGGAAGAGGTCTCGGGGGCTCTTCAGAGTATGGGGAAGCAGGCAGCCGCCTCTCCATCTGGCTGCAGGGAGCTGGGACAGAGGCCAAAGGGGGCCCATCTGTCGCTTCCAGTTCTGCCAGCTCCTTGGAGAAGGCTGGGCTGGAGTGGGGGGTGGGGGGTGGGGGACAGATGTCTGGCGAGGGTCTTTTCAGGCCAAGTTGGGAACAGGAGCCAGTTTAGGAGGGTGGAAAGTTGGTGGTTTTTTTTTTTTAAGGTTTTTGATTTTTTTTCCCACTTCTTAAATAAACATGAATATATATATATTTTTTCTTTTATAAAACTTTTTGGAGGAGGGGGTCAGGGTGGGAGCTGTGGGTGGCCAGGTCTCCCAGTCATCACTCATCATCAAAGTTCTGACTCAGGAGAAAGTTGGCAGCCAAGTTCTCGTTTTTTTCACAAGCGAAGTAGGCCTGGATCACCAGGCTCTCTGGGAAGCCCAGGGCCTTCAACTGTGGGAAGATGGGTAAGGATGAGCCCGGGGCAAAGGCCCTGCCCACCAACAGGGTACCCATCAGCCAGGTCTCTTACCCTCTCTATTGCTTCCTTCTCCTGTGGCGTCACCTGGATGTAGTTCATTTGCGGGGAATCCTCACCTATGGCACCCACCTCCCCCTCCACGTCTGAGATGTCTGCCAGCTCCCCTGGGGGCTCGTTCAGCATCTGGATGAACTGCTCCTGATGCCGGCTAATTTGCTGCAGGAGGTGAAGGGGAAGGGACATGACCCACAGCCCTGTTACCTCCCCTCCTCATCCCAGCCCTTGGTTTTCCATTTACTTAACAAATATTTGGGGGAGCCTATTCTGACCAAACAGTCCCAGAGCAATGTTTGGGGAGCACAGACCCTGGTGCTGCTAGAGTTGATGTTCTAGGCCACAAACAGGCAAACAAATGGATAAGTGTTTACAACATAAAGACCAGGCCTGGCATCCAGCAGGGAAGACCCTGGACTGGGAGACACACTAAAGGCGGGGGTGGGGTGGGGAGGGAGCATGTGACTTGTGGGATAAGGGAGAACAGGTTTCTTCAGGCACAGCAAGCAGCAAAGGTGAATCCCAGAAACAATAAATGAGAATGGGAATGGGAAGCAGATGTGATCAGATGAACCAGACCACTTTCTTCAGTGCCTTCTAGTATGACAGGAACCATGGTGACATAAGTTAAATAGGAAGAGCAGCCACCTGTACCTGTACCTCTGAAAAGAGATTAATTCATCTAGGTATTAAAGACTGGGGAGCTCTGATATAACTCTTTACTCCTATGTTTATCAATTTTCACATGAAGGACAGAAGGGCTTATGTCCCGGGGAGAAAGAACCACAGGGGCTATGCAGAAGCAAGCCTTTGGCGGTGGCGGACAGGTAAGCAGATGAGAGATCAGCTGGCACCTGAGAGGTGAAGTGCAGGACTGGGTGTTAGATGTTCCGGAAGTAGAGCGGACAGGGGAGGGGAGGGATGACACCAGCAGGCACCCAGGGTGTGGGCGTCAAACAATCCCAGACTAGTTCTTGCACGGAGAGGGGTGGCTGGAGGAGGGTATGTTCTTAACTAGTAGATGACTAGAAAGCACTTTTGTGGAGGTGTCAAGTTAGCCAGGGATAAGCACAAATCTAGAGACCAGAACTGGTTATGTGAATTTGGGAGTCACGAAGGTGAAAACGCAAGACACATGGAGGATTAAGTGCAGACAAAGAATAGAGGTGTATAGCCTGGGCTCTCCAACATCTTGAGATAGCAAGCAGAAGCCAGCACAAGAGACTGAGAAATTGGGGGAAAAGTAGAGTGGGTACTGAACCTGCCACACCCAGGAGCCACTGTCCCTGTGTCAAGGGCCTTCAAGGGCAGGAAATTACCTTGCTGAGTCCTGTGCCCTAGAGGGCTTAGGGCCCAATAGACGAAAATATTGCCATGACACCCCACAGAAGCACCGACTGTATGTGGATCCAGAAGGCAGAGCGCAAGACCTAGGGACCAGAGGAACACACTCCCCCCCAGCTACCAGGCTGCTCCACGGTTCCGGCATCTTCCTCTGAGAAGGCCACAGCAACAGTATCCACACCTCACAGGGGCTGTCATGAGTCCTATTTTCTGCATACAGAGGAGCCCCTATGTGCCATGCTGGCCCAAGCTCATTCATGGAGCTGTAGTACTCGAAGGGGAGAGAAGTGGTGACTATACTGGCTCTCTCTGCTACCATGGCCGCACCTGCAAAAGCTGAGGGTTCTCCTGGCCCAGCTGCTGGAGGAGGGCAGGCAGCAGTGCTGGGTTTTGCTGAATCACCTGCCGCATGTTTTGGAACTGGGGCTGGTCCCGCAGGAACTCCAAGGGGTTCTCTCCTGCTGGCAGGAGTAAGGGGTACAGTTAGACACCATGCTGAGCTCCCAGATGCAAGAGTGGGGAGTCAGATGCCTTCACAGCAGACAGACCAAAGGCGTACCTCCCATCCACTCACCTGCTTCTGTGGCTGGCTGCTCGGATACCTGGCTCTCCTGCACGGAACCATGTTCTGGCTCGGGACTCCCAGGAATTCCCTGTCAGGGGTCCTATTTAGTTCTAATGTATAGAACACCCATCGCCTCCCTCCTGCAGACTCAGCACAGGAACGAGACAGGTCAGACCTCAGCCCCACCCTTCACAGGCCCACCACGCGACTCATGTCCAGTGTCCTGCAGGAAGGCTTTCCTGGCTGGAACCACTACCCAAAGATTGTTGAGAGTAGGTTTTGCCTCCCTGACCACCCTTCAGGGCGTTGTAGCCCACATACTCCCTTGAGGCCTCCCCAGGAGGCAGCAGCCCCACCTCACCGTGAGTAGATACTCCACGGCTCGGTGAGGATTGTTGTAGCTGGCTCTCAGGGCGGCCACGACCCGTTCCCGCTCATAGCCCATGGACATGATCTCCGTCAGCATCGTCTCATACTCAGAGCCAGTCACTGTGGAGGGAGCAGCAGGCCTGGGTCACCAGGGAGCAGAAAGGGGAGCTCCCAGGCCCTCCCACACCCACAAAAAGGCCCAGCTGATGGCTGGGGCACTCAGTTGCTTCTGCCCTGGGGACCACCCACCCACCTAGCGTAGAGGCTGCGTCTTCCTCTCGCCCGCTGCTACCTGAAGAGGGAACAGAGCTGCAAATTCAAGAGAGAGAAATCGGACCCTGGCTTGTGGCGGCTTGCCCTCCCCCCAGGTGTGTGGGACCACATATGTGGGCACTGGAAAGTGATGGGAGGACCCAAGCTGGAGCTGCTGCTCCCTGCCTTACCCTGACACAGACTCCGGAGACGTCGTGGGGACAGATTCCTCTGATGGGCTCTTGTCCTCTCTGGTGGTGGGCAGAGGATGGGACATGCCTGAGGCAGGGGCCGGTGGGAAGGAGATGGAGGACTCCGGGGCAGCCGTGGGGGATGCCTCTGTGGTTACTGAGGTGCCTGGGCTGGCTTTGGCCTGTGACACCCAGAAAAAGGGAGCAGGCATCAGTATTTCTATCTAGTCCCAACATCCTGCCCTGTTTCAGCACCACCCTATTCAAGTCTAATCTCTCCCAGGCAGACAGGCTATTTGCCAGCTCCCTAGCTAATCCACCCACCTTGGTCACCATGACAACCACAAAGTTTTTCTCATCAATTCGATAGTCCCTGATGGGGACATCATCACTCAGGATCTTGCCAGCATAGATGAGTTTCTGTCCAGCCACAGGGAAGGCATCGCGACCCTTCTCAGCTTCTATCTTCTCCTTTAGCACCTTTACCTGCAAGATGAGGTACAGACAGTCACTGCAAACTCCAAGATTCTAACTCCCCTTCTAGTACGGTTATGAGTCTTGATGACAGAAAGGCTAAGCTTTATAGTCAAGCAAACCATATTGAATTTTTTCAATCATCCTATTCAACAGAATATTTCCTTAACATATAGCGAGGTGTCTTAATGTGCCATAAAATTGTTTTAAGCACTGAAAACACATCATGGAGCTAAACTCGTAATACAAGTTCCTACTCTCATGGAGATGACACTATGGTAGGGAAGAGAAAAAATATCTATTTCAAATGGTATAAATTATGAGAAAACAGAGTAAAAGGGAAATAGAAGGGTCCCACCAATCCATATTGAGCTTCACCATTAAGTGATCAATTTTTACTGTGAAAGCATAGAGTTGACAGTACTATCATAAATATAGCACACTTTTAAAGTCTCACAGTATAACCGCATAATAGTATGTATTTGATACTGGCTTAACTTTGTATTAAAGTGACTTGCCCAAAGTCAGTTGGGCTGGTCAAAAAATAAGTGTTTCTTTTTCAACAAAAAGTGGACTTTAATGTGTTCCTCCCTCATAGGGTAGTTATGCAAAATGTGCCAAAAGCATAGAAAAGCAAAATGTTTGTTAGACCCTGTTTAGCTAAAAAGTCTGCATGTTTGGACCCTGGGCTCTCACATGAAGCAGAACCTAGTCTGAATCCCAGTTCTGCCATTACTTGACGCTTACGAGTGTGCCAATTTCCTTAACCTCTAGGATTTCACACCTGCAAAATGAGGAGCGTCAAAGTCCCCAAATAAGAACAAAGCTTGTTTTGTAGACTTAGCAAGGTTATATTGAAACGCTCGGCGCCTTGTAAAGAACAAATGGCCAACAAACACAGGCCACTGAAACTCAGACCGTCTATTACCGTCGTCGCCCGCACCATCCGACATCTCCGGCAACTACTTTCACCTTCGGCTATCAAAGCACCGAAAAAGCCCTTGCAAAGCTAGGCACTCGGAGTCCCAGTCCCAGAGGGCGCGGCCCCGTCGGGAATCTGACCCTATGGCTCCCGTGCCCCACGAGAGATCTGACATTGGAGCCGGGGCCTGGCAGGAGACCCGGACTGAAGGCCTCGCCCACAGATCATCCCTTGAGCACTTGCCTAGCCGCCAGAGACTGGGCGGGGTACCATCCGGGGGTCTGGGAAGTCTGGCAGGTGGAAAAGAAGTTGGGCCTGGTACAGCCCGCGCAGTCCTCCCCGCCCCTCCCGTCCGGATTGCGGCCTCCCAGCCCCCACCGACCCCGGCACTAGTCGCTCCCGCCCGCGGGCTCCGGCCCGGCTCGCACCGTCTCGTCAGGCTCCATGCGAATCTTGAAGGTCTGTTGCTGCAGCGTTTTGAGCGTGATAGTGACGGCCATGGCGAGGCCCGAGCGACGCGGCGGCCCCGGGTTCTCCACACAACATGCAACTCACGCCGCCGCCATCTTAGCGCCCAGTCGCGCCGCGCTCCGACCGCTTCCGGGGCAGGTGGTGCGCGCGCCGACCATCAGAGCACGTGACCGTCGCGCGTCCCCCTTGACCTTCTTGAGCATGCGCACGGGAGCGCCCTATGACCAGACACGCGCAAACTAAACTCTGCTCCGCGGAAGTGGAGCGGATTTCTCACTTCGGACGCATGCCCGTCACGTGGCTTTGTCTGCGTGACGCCACGCTCGGTGGGGGTGACGTCATGCGGCCACAAAATGGTTCCCTTGTCCCCACCTTAACTCCCACGAGTTTCATTTCCTTGTTATGACGTTAAAATCTTTTTTCGTGTAGTTCTATTTGTATTACTTCCATAACATCTGTTT
This sequence comes from Scalopus aquaticus, assembly GCA_004024925.1. Classification (NCBI taxonomy): domain Eukaryota; kingdom Metazoa; phylum Chordata; class Mammalia; order Eulipotyphla; family Talpidae; genus Scalopus; species Scalopus aquaticus. Next base: position 77,620 of record PVIJ01004407.1, on the reverse strand, counting down.
TCATCTTTGCTATTCGCTCCAATTTTTTATTTTGATCCAATCACTTTTACAGGAATCCTGTCAAGCTCTGGAAGTGGATATAACAACTGAAAAGATCACCAATTTAATAATTGTTTTAAAATGTCATTTGGTCATGGAAAGAGGTACACGGAGCCATCTTGTGGTCTCATTCCTGAGAGACAAATGACTTTTTGAAGTGGACCTGCTGTTTTAATTACTGGGTGTCCCAGCTTTCTGCTCTTGTTCCCCAAGCACTTTGTTCACTATCCCCAGTATGACCCCAAATATATTTAAGGAATATATTAGCTTTCATGTCTTCTTTACATTGAATACATAAGTCTCCTAACCTTGCCCTGGATACACCAACCCAAGGCACCTAGAGAATTTCCGAGAGGCGAGATTGGGCTACAGAACACATAAGGGAAGCATGAAGGCCATCCAAGGAGCTTGAAAAGTTGGCTCTCCAAAGCAGAAAAAGGGTGCTGTGGAGAACTGGGTGGTGACAATGAGTTTATCTCCGAGTCATTATGTAGAGGGCCCTCTCTCCCACCAGAAACTGATCATTATTCCTCTAAGCATTCAGTCTGGGAACTAGGTGGTCACCTAGCACACCATCCATTGCCCAGCTGTTAACCAGGTTCTGTTTCTCTTTGACATCATGCCTTCAGCCTGCAGGCTTCCACCAGAATAGGCTAGCGTTGGTGGGGAGAAGTCTTAATTCTGTCCTGTAACCAGGAATATGAACTCCAGACCACCCAGTGGACTTCAGGGTCTGCCTTCTTGACCTCACCAGGTTTACTTATGACAGCCTCAGGGATCCAGACCCTTTCCTCTGCCCATCTTTCAAAGTGTTTGAATTTTATTTCAACTGACAACTGAAGATCATGCGCAAGCTTGGTAACATTTCTTATTTTCTTGCTGATACAAAAAAGGTAGTTTTTTGTAGAACTATGGTGTAGACCAGAGGTGTCAGGGATGAGCGGATTCACCAGAGATGAAAAGGGGAACAGAACAAGCAAATCTACTGAAATACACTAAGAGGGACAGTGGGCAAGACAGGAGAGGTCTGCTGAGCCTTATATGGGTTAGCTCCCTTGGCCAGGGATCAAATTCAGGCTGCAGTGGTGATAGTGCTGAGACTTAAACCCTAAGCCACAAAGGAGGCCTAGAAGAAAAGGTTTTTAAAAGCTGTAACACTGGCTGGTATTAAGAAAATATTCATCCAATTGTTCAGTGTAGTCTTTCTTCTTAAATATGTAAGAGGTACTTATGGTTCAGGTATGAGACCCTGACTATGGTGTGGGTTCAAATCTCTGCCCTATCTCCTACTAAATTCTGAACATATCTGTTAAATGGTATTAGAGCCCAACCTCAATTTGTTGCAAGAACTCTATGAATTAATGAATTACTACAAGGAGTATTTGCAATGATACTTCTATAGTACCATTCCTCTTCTCTCAAATTGTTGGGGTTGTGAGGTAAACAAGGGCCTGTAACTTTATGGGACACTCAGCCAATGTTTTAGTATGTCACTCATAAGTGATCCCCAAAAAAGTTCACCTTTGGGTCCCTGACGTCCATCCCCAGAAGGAAACACAGGAGGAAGACACAAAACTTAATTTAATAGAAATTTTGTTTGTAGTTCTTACATTCTCAGTATGAACTGAGATGGAATCCACTGCCCCACCCAGAAGTGGCCCAGTCCTAGGGGCAGGGGACAAAAGGAGGGGGAGAGGGGATGTCAGAGCTCAGGTCCCTAGGAGCCCCATTCTTCCTCAGTGCTGGGGGCGGGGGGCTTGGGGGGGCAGCTAGAGATGCCACTTTCTTCTGCCTCCCCCACCCCCCAATCCAGGTAGGACAGCAGATGAATATTGGGCCTGGGGCTTCTCCATTATCCCCATTTACAGCTCCCCATTTGGAGGGGAACTAAGGGATCTGGAGTGCAGTAGGGAGGGAAGAGTACAGAGGAAGACAAAGATGTCAATCAAAAAAAAACAAGGGCCAGGGGTAATGGCTGAATCAGACAAAACACCAGTAAAAAAAAAAAAGAGAGGGAGGGGTGGCAAGGGAGAAACAAAACAAAAATCCACCCCAAATCAGAACCCGCCTGGAAAAAAGAAAAGTTCTCCAGTCTCATAGAGACATTATTTGGCGCAGCCAGCTCTGCAGCAGGTGCGCTCAGGCCTTAGTCCAGCCCTGGAGGCGATGATGTGGCCACTACAGCTCGTCCTTGGCCTGGCCAGTGGCAGCGTCTTCCTCCTCCTCCTCCTCCTTGTCATCATCCTCCTCCTCATCTTCATCCTTGTCCTCATCATCTTCCTTGTCTGCTTCCTCCTCTTCCTTACGCTTCTTATCCTCCTCTTCCTCCTTTAGCCTCTGTTCTTCATCCTGCTTGTCCTTCATTTGCTTTTCAGCTGCCTGTGCATAGAGACCACAGACCTCAGGACCTGCCCAACCGCCTGCCCCCAAGCCCAGGAATATAGCCCGGCCTCACCTTTGTGACACCCCAGGTCTCGTTGCCAAACTCTTCAGCATAGGCCTCGTCGTTGGTGATGAGGAAGTTGTCAAAGATGGTGCCAGACTTGACCTGTTGGGGAGGGAACATGGGATGGGGTGGGAGGGACGGTGAGAGGAGAACCAATGACCCTGGCCTTGGACAGGGTTCCCACTTTCATTCCCATAATCACTATACAATGCCAGGCTGAGGTTGAAGTTAAGGTTGAAAAGCAGACTACCTAGGTTCAAATCCCAGCACTGCCACTTCCTGCCTCTGACTTCACATCCCTGTGCCTCAGAGATTTCTTTATCTGTAAAAGGGGAACTCATTCCTTTACTCAAATATATTTCAGTACCTACTAGATGCCAGATAGTTCTAGGGAAGGAAGTCATGTCAGTGAACAAAACAGGCAAAAGTTGATCTTCTTCAAGCCAATTTCCTAAGGGGGTTCTCTAACTCCCTTCTAGGTTGCTGGGGGGCAACGGTTAGGTAAATTGGTTCACATAAATGTACTTGGGGAGAAGGGTCCCTAGAGACAAATCAAGAAATACTTCAGAAAAGGCCCCATTTAAGGTCCAACCCTGCCTGGGATTGAATCCTATCCCTGACCTTCAGGGTGACCCTAAGGACTTGAGGTACCCCCGAGATCCTCCTCTTCCTAGAGTCTTACCTGCCAGAGGTCTAAGCCCAGGACAGCAAAGTTTTCATAGGCATAGATGTTGCTATCGGGAGAGTACTCAGGGTTGTCGATCTCTGGGTGGATCCAAGTGCCCTTGTAATCCGGGTTGTCAATCTGCCGGGGCTTCCACTCACCCTGCAGAAGGGAACAGAAAAGGACGGTGAACATAGGATGGCATACTCTCCACCGTGTATCCCCACTCTACAGCATGAAGCCCCATGCTCACCTTGTACTCGGGGTTCTGAATCACAGGTGGTTCCCACTCCCCATCCATCTCTTCATCCCAGTCCTCAGGCTTCTTAGCATCAGGGTCAGGGATGTGCTCAGGCTTGTCCCAATCCTGAGGAGACATCAGAAAGTCAGAGTTGGCCAGGCTGGGCACCTGGCTGGGGAACCCTGACCCCAGCACCCACCTCAGGCTTGGAGTCTGTGGGGTCATCGATTTTGGCTCGCTCATCCCAGTCTTCTGGTTTTGAAGCATCAGGATCCTTGATTTTCTTAGGGGGCAGGAAGTCCCAATCATCCTCCAAGGAGCCTGATTCCACCTGGCTGTTGTCAATCTTCACCTCATAGGTGTTATCAGGTCGCAAGATCAAAGTGTACAGGTGTGTGAACTCATCATCCTGAAGAGGGAGGGAAGTGAGTGGCCCCACCCGCCTCTCACCTCCCCAGGCAGCCATTTATTACCACCCCTAGGCACACCTTGCAGCGGATGTCCTTGTTGATCAGTACGTTTTTGCCCTTATAGTTGAAGATGACATGAACCTTCTTTGTACCGGGACCACAGATGTCAGGACCTGGGGTAATGAGCAGGCTGGTTAGAGATAGGGACCCCACTCCTCTTTTCAAAGCCAAGACCTGATTTTAAATCCAGGTCTAGTAAGATTTAAAAGACAAGATTCAGAACCTGACGGCATATAAAAGGTTGTAGGTGGAGCATTAAAAATTAAAGTTAGCACTACAAAATTCAGTACCCTCACTTGTAAAAATAGAAAATACCTCCACTCAATCACAGGAATTAATCTCAAACCAACAGAATGATGCAATGTTACTGTTAACCTCAGCTTCCCTTCCAAAGAGCCGACTACAGGGCCTGCCTGGTGGTGCAGCAGTTAAGTGCTGTGCTGTGGAGCTGTTGGCAGCAGCGAAGCGAGTTCGACACCCAGCCAGGGAGATTCCCACACGGCGTGGCAGACCTTTCCTGCCTCACCCGCTGCTCCCCTCAGCAGGGTATTTCCATCGATCTGCCTGTTCTGCTCCCCACTGCCTCTGGTGAACCCTCTCACCACCCCACACCTCTGGCCTGTACCCCAGCTTGTATGCATAATTAAATCTTTAAAAAAAAAAAACAACAAATAGCCGACTACAGTAAAAACTTTCTATGCTCTGAACCTTTTATGAGCTTTAAGGGACCCATGGAGACTCAGTCTCCATATAATTAATCAAAGGGATCCTCACCAAACATGATATTGTATTCGGAGTCTCCATGCATGTCTGTCTGGTCCAACCCATCCGGAAATAGTTTCACGTAGCCACCCCCACAGTCGATGTTCTGCTCATGTTTCACGGTGAACTGCACCACCAGCGTCTGGCCCTTGTTGCTGAAGGGCTCAAATCTGGTAGACAGGGCGTAGAAGCGGGCATCCTGGCTTGTCTGCAGCCCTAGCAGAGGACGGCAGCTAGGTCACAGCTCAGTCCCAACCCCGCGGGACACTAAGGATTAGAGAGAGAGACCTCCCCGCCCCCTTCTTCAGCATGCCCTACTCCTGGGAATACCCAGGCAGTGATGAGGAGGGCTTCCTCTAGGAAGTTCTCCTGAATCTGAGAACCCGCTCGGAAGTTCTTACCTTTATCTTTCTCCTGGTCACCGTAGAACTTGCCAGAACTGAGGACAAATTTGCCAAAATCCGACTTGTGTTTGGATTCAATCCAGCGATGGGCCCACCCATCTAGGGGATCAGAGAGGCCGGTCAGTGGCGCCACGCTGATCCCCTCCCCTAAAATCTGACAGAGGCCTCAAACTGCCATAAGCAGGGAAGGAAATACATCCCCCCTCCCGATTTCCCGCACACAATCGCTACTTTGACATCCAGGTGTCTTAAAAGATCCTCGTATGAACCCTGATTCCCATCACAGGAGGCCGATACGCCCTCCAAGTTCCCAAGGGACGCAGAAGGGATCGCCTGCGGCTGTAGTCCCCTAGGACCACCTTGATGGCCCTCTGAGCAGTAATTAGTGGCGACAACGCAAATCTGGGCTGAGGGACCGGCTGCGTCGTCAGGGTGGCCTTAAGGCGGGTCCAGGCGTTACCTCCGTCCAGAAACTGCTCTTTGAAGTAAACGGCGGGTTCGGCGGCAACTAGACCGAGGAGGCCGAGCAGCAGTGGCACGGGTAGCAGCATGGCGGGCCGAGGGGGCGGCGGCGCGCGGACCCTTCCAGTCGCTCCTCCGACAGCGGCTCTGCAGTAGGGACGGACGCTGCTACCGACCGCGCCAACTTATACCCCACCGCCTCTCAAACCAACCTGGTCAGGCCTCTGGGCCCGCCCCTCATCCCTTGTCATTGGTCTGTGACCACAGTTCTGCCTTCCCATTGGACTCTTGTCGACGCAGCAAGTTAGGCTGTGCCTCGGAACGCTGGGTTCCCAGATGGCCGATTTCTATTGGCCGCACCGCTAGCCAATGAGGGCCGACCACGCGTTGTGGCGGACGCCCACCGGTGGGGTGGGGGCCGGGAGCCCCTCAGACCCGGTCATGTGACCAGATCTCCGGCCCAACCACGCCCAAGCAAGAGCGCGTGTCTCCGGATGTTCGCTTTTAAAGAACCCGCGCGAGTGCAGCTGTTACAGCGCAACACCCCGGCCCTGCCCAAGCGTTGTACCCCTTCTGTCCCGCTACAGGGATGGATGAGCAAGATTGTCCTAACCCATATTTACCTTGTCTTTCGGGAATTCCTGTGTGCTAACACTTCCGCGTTCTGTCTCTCCACCCTCCCCTCTCAGAATGGGACTGAGGGCACCAGAATTAGGGAGCTGGGACCCTGTTGCTGCAGCCTTACAGACCAAAGAGAAGAATGCCTGCCTAACCACCCCTACTGCGCTGGCAGCCTGTCTGACTGCCGCTGTGTGACCTGAACAAATCACTTAGGCTCTCTAAAGTCACGGGAGCTCCTAAGAGGTCAGAAAGAGCGATCCCGGTCAGCTTCTGTCTGGCAGTAATGCTGTCAAGTCTTTTAGGGATGTGCTAGAGCAGAGGGTGAAAAGTCCATAAGGCGCAAGAAGTGACTCTAGCTGTGACTCCTAGGGTGGGGGTAGGTTTGTTCCCCTGGTTGCAGCCTCTCCTTTGCTTGCTCCCAGCCAATAAATGGAAGGGTTCTATGCCTTGTGGTCTCCCACAAACGGCCTGGCTTTTGCAATTAAAACGGCTGAAGACTAGAGGGTTAACCTAGAGGGCAAGGGGGTTCGTTGGGAAGGGGGGAAAGACAGATGGCAGGAAAGATAAGATCCAAGGGAGAAGAGCAAGACCTCTGTGTCTAGAGTCTTCTGAAACCAGAGGCATGTGACTGACACCAGCTCCCCGCCCCCAGGCTGGAGGAAAGAGGAAGGAGGGTTGGTGGCTTTCCAAATTCTGAGCAAACAAGCCCCGGACGTGGTAATGTGGGAGTGTACTTGTACAATGGGGGAAGGTAGGGAATCCTGGCAAGAGGTTGCTTCCCTGCTAGCAGTAGGGACTCAGATAAAGGAGGAATGAGGAGTTCTGGAGAAGTTGATGTTCCATACCTTCCCCCAGACAGAATCCAGGATGGTAGAAACTGGTCCCCCCTTATGAGAAGCCCCAAGCCCCTCCCACCTTCCCTTCCTTCCACCATAGGCTACCTGTGTTGTTCACCTCACCATCACTCAGTGTCCCCTGGTATGAAACAAGCTTAAAACCTACTATGATGGGAGGAAGAGGGACTCCTGTGGGATTAAAATAAGAATGGGAAGTGTTTTTTTTTTGTTTTGGAGCATATGAATGTTATTTTATTTAATTATTTTTGTTTCTAACAGACTCTTGGAATTCAAAATTACTATCATTGCCTGTGAGCTTCTTGTACACACCAGAAAAAAAGTGAACCTTGTATTCCAAGTATTTTTTAAAAAGATTTATTTATGCATATAATCTGGGGTATAGGCCAGAGGCTTGGGGTGGCAAGAGGGCTCACCAGAGACAGAGTGGGGAGCAGAACAGGCAGATCGACAGAAATATGCTGCTGGCGGGTGAGGTATGAGAGGTCTGCCGCACCATGTGGGAATCTCCCTGGCTGGGCATGGAACTCGAGTCACTGCTACCAGCAGCTCCACAGCGCAGCATGTAACCGCTGCACCACCAGGGAGGCCCTTATGTTCCAAGTATTATCCCAGTGAAACTTATGAGCTGTCACCCAATTTCATGGGGATTCTCTTGTCCACAAATTCACTTGGGAAGTTCAAGTTTTCCAAGAGTGTATCACTTGCAATTGTTGGAGTGAAGCTCCTGGGGTACTTTTGTTTATTTTTTGTACAACGTATTCCAATTGGCTTTGACAGAATTATCCTCAGTGATAAAATCAACTTGCTTCCCACTGAACTTTTTCTCCAATCTTACTAGCTGGACCTGGATTTTCTAGAAATATTTCAGTTGATGAAAAGGAGCAAAAATTTCTGACTTTACTTTCTTTGCCTGCTATTATATTCAGTTCCCTCACTTAGGCCTGGAGGTATGAGTTCATCTCCAACTCAAGGAGCACCTGGGAGATGCCAGACGAACTATCTTGCCTGGTTTCCAGTCATCAACCTTCAGTGATTTGCACTCAACTAAACAGGGCTTTCTCCTTGTTGAGTGCCTGTCTAAAACAGCAAAGAAAAGACTTTGCTGCTGGGCCTCCCTGGTGGTGCAGTGGTTAAGCGCTGCTCTGTGGAGCTGTCAGTGACGCAAGTTTGATGTCCAGCCAGGGAGATTCCCACATGGCGTGGCAGACCTCTCCTGCCTCGCCCACTTCTCCCCTCAGCAGTGTATTTCCATTGATCTGCCTGTTCTGCTCCCCGCTCTGTCTCTGGTCAACCCTCTTGCCACCCCACTCCTCTGGCCTGTATCCCAGCTTGTATGCATAAATAAATAAATCTTTAAAAAAAAAAAAGGCTTTGATGCTAAGAAGGGACTTTGAGGGTCTCCCTGGTGGTGCAGCAACGGGTTAAGCGCAGCACTATGAAGCTATCAGCAGCCACTGCAGCAAGAGTTCAATACCCAGTCAGGGAGATTTCGATACCTGGCCTGGGAGATTCCCACATGGCACAGCAGACCTCTTCTGCCTTGCCCACTGCTCCCCTCAGCAGTGTACTTCAGTTGATCTGCTTGTTCTGTTCCCCACCCTGTCTCTGGTGAATCCTCTCACCACCCCACACCTCTGGTCTACATCCCAGCTTGTATGCATGAATAAATAAATCTTAAAAAAAAGAGAAGGGACTTTGAGGGATGTATTCTAAACTTTTATTTGGACCTTGCAATTGGGGGGGGGGGTCCATTTTCCAGGCTCCAATAACAATTGTGATGGTTAATTGGAGTAAATGCATGCTGCTTAGAGTATTTCCTGACATACCGTCCACACTCCATTTAGTATTTACAAGTACTGAATACATATGTGGGGATGTTGTCACTAATTCTCACAAGAACCTGGCTCACATGGACATATAGGCAGGGAAAGAGTACAAAAAGATCAAGCAATTTGGTTGTGTGACATCAATGGCAGAATTAGGATTAGAATCTACTTGTGCTGCCTAAATTAGTCTCCAATGACATCAATATGTGACAGTTGGCCATTTGAAATGTGGCTGGTTCAAACTGAGATGTGCTGTAAGTGGAAAATACCTATCAGATTTTGAAGATGTAGTATGAAAAAAGAATATAAAATATCTAACTAGTAATGTTTTATAAGTGTTGAAATGATAACCTGGACATATTAGGTTCAATGAATCCTTCAGATTAATTTCACCAATTTTTCTTGGTCTTAGGCTATCTTGCCATGATAGCCAAATGGAGGAAGAAGTAAATGTGCAGACTGAAGTGCAAAAGAGGAAAGAACAGTCAAAGCCCAAGTTAACCACAAATTTGTATACCTGTGGAAGCAACAGAAGCAGAAATAAGGAACACCAGAAGAGAAGGTTGATGGTACAAATTGTTGGACTGCATCCCACTGTCTGTAACTTGTCTCAATGGATCTAGAACATTCATGGCTACCTGATTGCAATGATCACCTTTGAGAGATCCACTTTGCTCATTTCAAATGCCTATTTTGGTTCTTTGCATAGACCAGTGCGTTTTTGGACTAATTCTGCTCTCATGTGGCTGAATGTAACACATGTACAGTAAATCATCCACTTTGCAATCTTAGTTGAAAAATAAATCTCGCCCACTTTATTTTTAATGTTGCTACTAGAAAACTTAAAATAACTTGTGTCTTGCAGTATATTTTTATAGGACAGTGCAAATCTGGAGTATGCATTATCCCCTTGACATTCACTTTCTTTTTTCTTTTTCTTTCTTTCTTTTTTTTTTGGCATAGAAGAACTGTAAGCCAGAGGTGCAGGGAGTGTGAGGATTTACCAGTGACAGAGTGGGGAGCAGAACAGGTGGATTTACTGAAATATACTGCTAAGGGAAGCAGTGGGCGAAACAGAAGAGGTCTTCTGTGCCATTTGTGGGTTAGCTCCCTGACCAGGGATCAAACTCAGGCCTTAGTAGTGATAGCGCTGAGGCTTAACCCCTAGGCCACTGGGGAGACCCAGACATTGACTTTTTCAGAACATGGGCGTGGGTAGTGAAGCTGATGTACACTGTTAATTTAGCCCCCGAACCACTACAGGTTTTTGCCCCACGAAGCCATAAAAAGAAATTTGCAGACATTTTAGATAATCAAGCAGAGAGAAGCAAACTTTGTTCAAGAAAGTAAAGTTTATTTAGAGGAAAAAGAACAAAAGCAAAGATTCCAAGGCAGCAATATCAAGGAGGGGTAAAAGATGCCGAATGGGCCTGTATCTAGGGACTGTTTAAACTTTTTTTCTCTATTCTAAAATCTCATCATCCTCTTTGTGATTTGCTCTCTCAGTGGCTGTACTTCCCTGGGCAGCTGTGTCTAGCTTTACAGCTCTTATTTTAGACTTTCTTTCACTGCCCCTGTCCCAGTTCTCTTAAAGTCTACTCTCTTTATTAGCCTTAAAATTTACTGCACTCATTAGCCCTCCTGGATTTCTCTGTCCTTAACACAGGAGCTTTTTTAATTCTCCCAAAGTTCCTGCCTGCACTGTCCCTGAAGCCGCCTAATTAACCTTAGCTTGCCCTACGACTCAGTAGGATCTGGAGTGGTTATAAGTTCTCCATTAACTCCTTGTAGAACTTTGAGCAAATCATATCACCTTCTGAACTTCAGCTTTCGCATCTGTGAAACAGGAATTACATCAGTATCTACACCATAAAGATTTGTAGGAAAGAGAACAACATACCTGAAGCAGTTGGCACTGGACTAGGCACGCAGATCAGCCATTACCCCTACTACAAATGTTAGGTGAGTCCCTTTCCCATCTATAAGTGGAGAAAGATTTCACTTGAGGAATATTTTTAAGTAGTTGACATCAGTAAATACTATCTCCTGTGTCCACCACTTAGAGCCCTCTTACAGGCAAGAGAAAATCCCAGGACAGAGCTCTGAGGCCCAGAGAGAGTGAGGACCAAGGTCACACGACCCTGCTGCAGGTGGGGCTGGATACAACTTAAACAGCACTAAGACATTTTTCTAATTGTATGATGACGGATGGTAACTAGACATTGTGGTGATCATCTCGCAGAGTGTACAAAACGGAATCATTGTGTTGTATATGTGAAACGGATATAGTTAGTTTCATTTATATCTTATACAGTGTCAGTATACCTTAATAAAGAGGAAACGCCGTGATTCTGTCCTTGAAGTTTGGCCTTCTGGGCGTGAGCTAAAGCAACACGTTTAGCGTGGGGCGGTTTGCAACAACACTTGCCAAGATATGGCTGGTAGGGAGGAGGGGACTGAAGCCCTTCCACCCTCGGCTTTAAATTACCACACTCAAGATGGCGACCTCTTCCCACCCCCTGCAGACCCGCCACACTTTAGATGGCTGAATGCGCAGGTCGCGCCGCTTCCGGTTCCGATTGCTTTGGGGCCGCCACCCCCACCAGGACACGCTGAATACCTGGGAGCTGAGCTATGGCGGATGGTCCAGTGGCCGAAGTGCTGCTGCGGAGGCTGGAGGCGGCCGATGGTGGCTTGGACAGCGCGGAGCTGGCGGCCGAGTTGGGCGTGGAGCACCAGGCCGTGGTGGGCGCCGTGAAGAGTCTGCAAGCGCTGGGCGAAGTGAGTCGTACACGGATGCTGGGCCTCCTAGTTTTCTCTCCTGTTGTCCCTTTACCCGGTGGGCCCTGCCTCCCGGCCAAGTCCCCAAAGGCGTTGTTAGGGGTAATTGTATGAGTTCAACCCCCGAGGGCGCAGGCGGGGAATCTGGAACAAGTGATGGTCTGGCTCATCGGCTTTCTTCCTGCGGCATGATTAGCGTTAGGAGGTCCGGTTACGAAAGGGGACAAGGAAGATGCAGTCGCTGTTTTTACTGAGGTTGACGTCTAATAGAGGCAGTACTCAAGTGACCTGAGTGATGGAGGAAAGCAAAGGGGACCTAGAGTTAACAGCCTACCCAACCTTGGGGGTCAAGGAGAGGGGCGCTGAGGAGGTGACAGCTGAGTCAGGTTTTGCACTGAGGAGGAAAGCCACATTTTAACATACCTTGACTCTGGGAGAATGGCCCTATTATTTTGCAGATGTGAGAACTTATTTGTTTATTTGTTTTTGCATACAAGCTGTGGTGCAGGCCAGAGGTGTGGGGCGGTGAGAGGGTTCCCCAGAGACATAGTGGGGAGCAGAACAGTCAGATCGACTGAAATGCACTGCTGAGGGGAGCAGCGAGCGAGGCAGGAGAGGTCTGCTTCGCTTTGTGGAAATCTCCCTGGCCATGCATCGAACTCAGCAGCTGCCTTTGGAAGCTGTCTGCATGCCCACAGCTCCGCGCTTAATCTTTTGCGCCACCAGGGAGGCCCCAGATGTGACAACTTCTAAGCATTGATCAGTAACTTGGATCAGGGTCACTAGAAGGAATGAGGTGATCTCAGATTTGAAATTGAGTGGACAAGCTACATACAGTATGCAAGGATGGGGCCTCCCCGGTGGCGCAGCGGTTGGGCGCTGAGCTGCGGAGTTGTCAGCAGCAGCGACGCGACTTCGACACCCGGCCAGGGAGAGTCTCGCATGGCACGGCAGACCTCTCCTGCCTCGCCCGCTGCTCCCTTCAGCAGTGTATTTCTGATCTGCCTGTTCTTCTTCCCGCTCTGTCTCTGGTGAACCCTTTCGCCGCCCCACACCTCTGGCCTGTACCCCAGCTTGTATGTATAGATAAAAAATAAATCTTAAAAAAAAAAAAAGGATGCAAGGATGTTAGTTCAGAGAAAAGATGGAGGGATGAGGTCTGGGGGGACAGTACTTATAAATGTGAAATGTACAGTTGTAGAGATCACAGAGGGTTAAATAGTAATAGTTTGATATAGTTTAGTCTGATGACAGCAACGATAATGCATGATAGTTCAGATTTCTGCAGTGTTTGCTGCGTGCTCAGCACCCTGCATCCCTTCTGTGTTATCAAGTCATTTATTCCTTGAAATGACCCACTGAGGTAGAACCCATAATGTCCCTCTCCCATGGATGAGAAAACTTGCTCGAGGAGGTTCAACAACTTTCCCGAGGCCACAGTGAGTGAGGTGCAGAACTGGGAATTAGAAAGGAGAGAGAGCTGCTGTCCAACTGCAGCCTCTTGCCCTGAACTCATCCTCAGTGTGGAGCCTGGGTTCTTAGGTGTCATGTGACCCTCAAGGGCTTTTATCTGACTCTCCAGCCACTGAGATACAAATCCATTAATATGGAGACATTAATTTATCTGAGGCCTTAATCTTTTGCAGGTTCAAATGCAAAAAAAATTTTGAGCTTTGGCAAGTAGCATCCTTAGTACTTTACCTTGCCCTGGGAGATGTGAGCCATCTTTGTCATTATCTCTGTGTCACAGTGGGAAACTGAACTCAGCAAGTGGAAATCACTACTGGGAAGTGGTACAACTGGGATGTGAAGCAGGCTTCTGGGGCCATGCAGCCCCAGTGCTTCTGTGAGGGGTGCCTAGCTCTGAAGCCTGTCTTGGTCTATGCCCTCCCACCCCATTTCCATGCAGATCATTGAGGCTGAGCTACGCTCTACCAAGCGCTGGGAACTGACGGTTGAGGGCCAGGAGATTGCCCAGGAGGGCAGCCATGAGGCCCGGGTGTTTCGAAGTGTTCCCCCAGAGGGCCTAACCCAGAATGCACTCATGGTAAGGGCCTGTGAACGTGATGGGGTGAGGGGGCACAGAATACCCCCTCACTGCAGTCTTATTCCTCTAGCAACTGCCCAGTGGCAAAGTGGGCTTCAGCAAGGCCATGTCCAACAAATGGATCCGAGTGGACAAGAGCGCACCTGATGGGTCCCGAGTTTTCCGAGTGGTGAGTCCTTACAGGCAGATGGTGGGTGGGCAGACAGATGGGCCCCTGGGCCCCATGTCCTCTAACACCCTTCGTCGTGGTAGGTGGACAGCGTGGAAGATGAGGTACAGCGGCGGCTCCAGCTGGTCCAAGATGGGCAGGCAGAGAAACTGGGTGAGAAGGAGAAGAGTGAGCTGAGGAAGAGGAAACTACTCACAGAAGTGTGAGTGGGCACTGCCTGGGGGCAGGGTAGAGGCATTTTGGTGGGGAAGAAATAGCTGCTCCTACAGCACTGAGCTCACTATCTTTGCACTTTGCACTATGGTTATCATGTACATGTGCCAGGTTCATGGCAGCCCAGAGATTTTGTCACTGCTGCTCTTTCTGCTGATCTTCAGGCCATGCTTCAGCATCCAGCCCTTGCTTGTATGTCAGCTGGCAACTACCCTGACACCTTTCTTTCCCTTTGAGTTCCACAAAAGTCCCTCACTCTAATTCTTTATCCTTTGGGCTCTGTTTATTTCTTGTATAGTCCTAAGCACTGTCTGAAATTCATTGACTCCACAGCAACCTGGGTCCTAGAACCTGAACAGGCCAGAGTCCTTGCTGTCACAGGACTGACTTCCCTCTGAGCAGATACTGAGTAACATAGTGATTATAAAACAGACTGGAGCCAGGTTTCCCCCATCCATCTCCCAGCTCTTGACATGGACTAGCTATGTGATCTTGACCCAGTCTGCTGTTATTTATAGGTCTGTTTCCTCATTTGCAAAATGGACCCTTTTCACAAAATTGTGGGGTGACTTCAGAGTCACAGAGTCTGGAATAAATTTAAATAAATCCTCTAAACTTTACCTATTATTATTCTTCCCAACGGTATGCTTCATGTCTCAATCAGGCCCTGGTACAGTGATTCTCAGTAAGTATGTGTTGAATGAATAAGTGAAAACAGGGACATACTTGGTGGCCAAATAAGATTTCAGGTGATAGCAAACAACCGGAAGAAAATGGTGGTTAGCATCAGATAGGGGATCAAAGGAAGCCTCTTGAAGTTGACAGCGCCATCCCCTCTCCTCTGGCCACAGGACCCTGAAGACCTACTGGGTGAGTAAAGGCAGTGCCTTCAGCACCACCATCTCCAAGCAGGAGACGGAACTGAGCCCAGAGATGATCTCCAGGTAGGGGGTGTCACCTGGAATCAGGAATAGGTGGGAAGGGTATGAGCCATCCCCGTCAGGTTTTCATGTACCCGATACCAACTCCACAGTGGCTCCTGGAGGGATCGGCCCTTCAAGCCCTACAATTTCTTGGCCCATGGCGTCCTCCCAGACAGTGGCCACCTACACCCTCTGCTCAAGGTCCGCACACAGTTCCGGCAAATCTTCCTGGAGATGGGGTGAGCGCTTGGCCAGGGGTAGGGCTGTCCAGTGGTTAGGCACAGGCAGGGCAATCAGGCTGCCTCTGCCACCAGGTTCACTGAGATGCCCACTGACAACTTCATCGAGAGCTCCTTCTGGAACTTCGATGCTCTCTTCCAGCCTCAGCAGCACCCAGCACGAGACCAGCATGATACCTTCTTCTTGCGAGGTGGGTGAGCCCTGCGGGCCTAGTTGCCCCATCAGAGTTGCCAGGTTTGGGTGGAGGCTTTTGGGGTGACTTATCAGCTGTATCCTCATCAATCCAGTGGGGCCTATGTAAGCTGGTTCCATTAACCTCTGTGATCGCCTACTTTCCCTCCTGCCCACCAGAAGGCCTTTGCCTTTGTTGCACCTTCTACTGAGAGTTGTCTTCTCCCAGATCGTCAAGGCAAGATCTTACAGCAAACCTCTGCTTAGATGTCACCTCACAGAGACCACCTTGACATGCCTCTTGTCCCCCCCAAGTTCTAAAAACCTCTCAGCCCTAGTTTTCAACCTTGGTTTCTGTTTCTTTGTTTTGTAGTCTTTAGTACTATCTTATATTGAGCAATTTTCCAGTAATTGTCACGTCCCCGCATGTAGTTAAAGGAGGAGGACAGAGAAGGCCATTGAGTCCCTGTTACTAGACTGGGAGCAATAGTGTCATTGCTGTGGTCATAGTTGTGACACCCAACATGTTCCACTTACTGTTCTGGTCTTTCTGTTAGCTAGAGAAAGAAAATGGCGCTGCTAACTCCTTTTTAAGAAGGGCCCGGGTAGTCTCAGTTTGTGAGTGGTGGAGCTGGGATTCGACCAGGCTTTTCAGGCATACCAAAATTGTGTCCCTGAAGAGGATCTTAAAAATTAGCACATTTACAGTAGAAGTGGTTCTGAGCCCCTCCTTTGTACCAAAGTCTTTGTTATACACCTGGGTCACAGCCATGCACAGGACAAAAGTCCTTCTCCTGGTGAGATCTGCAGCTTGATGAGAGAGTATGTAAAATTCTGAGCATTCCCTTCGGTGGGGTAGATGGTGGTAAATGCCATGGGGGAAAACTGGTGTTTGTATGGTGGTAGGGAGGGTGGAGTAGGAGGGTGGGCTGTGAATTTAAAGTAAAATCTTTGCTTAAAGGAAGACAACACAGGGGAGGGAGAGATCTATATCTGAGAAAGGGAGGTTCCACGCAGAGGGCATGGCCAGTGCAAAGGCTGGAACATGCTGGTATTTTCACACCAGCCGGCAGGCCCCGTGGCTGGTTAGAGTGATCAGTTAGGAGCAGGTGTCGATGAAGGCAGGTAGGTGATGGGACAGCGACCCTATGTCATGACCACAGAGGGGACTATGGTTTTGTTTTTCTCTTCTATCAAGGTGGGAGTCTTGAGGATTCTGGGCAGAGAGGGATGAGACTGACTCGGGTTTTCCCAGGTCCCCAGAGTTGAGGTCAGGTGTCACACCCCTATTGGTGGCTGTTGGCGAAATGCTCGTTGACTAACCAGATCATGATCTCTCCTGCCCAGATCCGGCCGAGGCCCCACAGCTCCCAATGGACTATGTCAATCGGGTCAAAAGGACCCACTCTCAAGGTGGCTATGGCTCACAGGGGTGAGTGAAGCAGGACTTTGGGGGTGTTGTGAAGGAGGTTGGGATCCAGAGACCACGTCACAGACTTCCAGGGTTTTCTCCTAAAGGTACAAATACAACTGGAAACTGGACGAAGCCCGGAAAAATTTGCTGCGCACACACACTACATCAGCCAGTGCCCGAGCTCTCTACCGCCTTGCCCAGAAGGTTCAACCTGGGTTAAGCGGGTAGGGGTGGGAGTGGGGCAGCAGGGTGGTGACTGTCACAACAATCTTCTGGCCCATTCCTGGATGGGTCTGCTTGTCACCCACAGAAGCCCTTCACACCAGTCAAGTACTTCTCCATTGATCGTGTGTTCCGGAACGAGACCCTGGACTCCACACACCTGGCTGAGTTCCACCAAATTGAGGGTGTCGTGGCTGATCATGGACTTACCCTGGGCCACCTCATGGGCGTCCTGCGGGAGTTCTTCACCAAGCTGGGTGAGCGGGCAGCCAGGGCTGGTGGTTGTCAGTAGGGCCACGGAAGGATGCCTTCTTGATCACCAGCCTTATTCTCTACACCTTTGCTTGCCTGCTTCTTCTACCCAGGTATCACCCAGCTTCGCTTCAAGCCGGCCTACAATCCCTACACAGAACCCAGCATGGAGGTGTTCAGCTACCACCCAGGTCAGAATGGGGCCTGGGTCCTGAACGAGGGCGGGAAGGAAGTCTCAGGTTGCCCACAGCTCAGCCCCAATCCCCTCACTCAAGCCCATACTTTGCCTTCTGAGCTAACTGCCAGGCCCAGTGTCACCCACTTGAGCTACCCCATCTACCATCTCACAGGTCTGAAGAAGTGGGTGGAGGTCGGGAATTCTGGTCTCTTCCGCCCCGAGATGTTGCTGCCCATGGGGCTCCCCGAAAATGTGTCAGTCATTGCCTGGGGCCTCTCCTTGGAGCGGTGAGTATGTCTGCCTGCCTCACTTAGGTGATCTTGAGTACTGTCAATTCATTTTCATTATTCATTCAACAAACCTTTAGTGAGCACTTACTGTATACCCAGGTCTGCTCTAAGAAGTGAGAAAGGTGGTCTTTAGCCATATAAATAAATTAACAAAAAAGTCTAAAGTGTTTCAAGGACGATAAGTGCCATAGAGAAAACATGACAGCCAGGGCTAAGGAGACAAGGTAGCCAGGGAGGGCCTCAAAGAGGAAGTGGCATCTAAACAAAGACTGGAGGTGCATAAAAGTGAGCCAGAAATATCTAGGCAAGGGCAAAGGGAACAGCCATTGTAAAGGTCCTACTGCTAGAACATGACTGCTGTGTTTAAAGAATAGCATGGAGGCCCCTATGGCTAAAGAGAGGGGAGGAGGGGGAGAATGGGTAGGGATGAGGGTGGGGAGGTGACGACAGATGGTGTAGGACTTCTGAAAGGACTTGCACTTTTCTCCTGAGGGAGTGGGAGCCCTCAGAAAGGTTCCTATGAGAGCCTGAGGTGAGTAAGTGTTAAACCATGTCCTTCCTTCCTCCCAAGCCCAACAATGATCAGATATGGTATCAACAACATCCGGGAGCTGGTGGGCCACAAGGTGAACCTGCAGATGGTGTACGATAGTCCTCTGTGCCGCCTAGACGCTGGATCAGGGCCTCCGAGGACACAGGAGGCTGCATGACATGGATAGGCCTCCCTCCCCAAGTCCCTACTGTCCCTTTACATCCCTTGCCAGTGACCCTTTGTTTATGAGGCCTTTTGAGGCTTTCCCCCCTTCCCCTGGTATCTCCTTTTCCCGAAGTGTCCCCAGGGGCAGGGAATTGGGTAGTGGTTTTGTTCTGTTGTCTACTGGTGAGGATGAGCACTGGAGAGCCCTGCAGGCCAGCTCCCAGCTAATAAAGTAGGCGGTCACCCTCATTTGGTGCCTTTCTTTAGGGGTGGAGGGCTCTGGTTGGCTCTCCCAAGCCCATCATACATTTGATGGGGATAATCTAGGTGTTAGAGCCCTTGTTATGAGGGATGGTAAGTTGTGGGGGGTCATGAATCTTCGGGCCAGATGTCTGAGGAAAGGCAGGCTCTGTCAAACTATTAGTAATCACCAATTGGTGCCAGGCCCTCTTTTAGGTAAACAAAATGGACCTGCTATACCTGTGGAAGGGACATATGGGGGGCGAGGGGAGCAGGGGATAGGCTGTTGTTAGAACCCCAGAAACTAGGATTCCCTCTAACTGGTATTGAGAGGGGATGGAGCACTATAAACTTTTAAAAGCTGCCCTCTTTTTCTAGGTTATTTGGTTTTCTTTTTTTTTTTTTTTTGAAGATTTATTTATTTATACATACAGCTGGGGTACAGGCCAGAGGTGTGGAGTGGTGAGAGGCTTCACCAGAGACAGAGTGGGGAGCAGAACAGGCAGATCAGAAATACACTGCTGAGGGGAGCAGCGGGCGAGGCAGGAGAGGTCTGCCGCACCATGTGGGATTCTCCCCGGCTAGGGGTCGAACTCGCAACAGCTCCATAGCACAGCGCTTAACCACTGCACCACCAGGGAGGCCCCGGTTATTTGGTTTTCTAAAAAAAAAAAAAAAGATTTTAACAACAGCTTTAGGTTTGTAGCAAAATTTAATGGAAAGTACAGAGATTGCCCATATACCTCTTATCCCCACACCTCCGTAGCTTCCCTACCATCCACATACCTCTGCAGAGAAGAGTATTAGAATGGATGACATTACAGTGGAACGCATCATTGCCCAGAGTCAAAAGTTAACTGAAGTTTGTTTTCTGTGTTGTATATTCTGTGGGTTTGGACAATTATATGACTTACCTATCATAACTATCATACAGAATAGTTTCAGTGTCCTAGAAATCCTCTGTTCTTCACCTATTTAGCCCTCTTCCCCCAGCCACCAAAAATAATGCTGCTCTTTTAAAAAAAAAATCTCAAGAATTTAAGCTGAGCCTGGAGTAGCAGAGCAGAATAAAGATCCATAAGCCCATTGCTTATATTGGACAATGAATGGAGTCTTGTGCTGAATGTCCAATCTTTATTTTCTGTAGGAATATTTTAAAGCAAATTCCAGCCATCGGAGGGCTCATCCCACATCTTGACTTTGCATTGCACTTTTGGAAATGGAACATTTCTTGCATAACCTCAAGGCTACTGTCACACTCAGGGCATTTGGCAGTCAGTTGAGAGGCTATGGGCTGTGCTGGTCTGGGACCCTATGGGCACCCATCTCCTGAGCACTCCTCAGTCATTCTCTCAAATGAATTAAATGGTTGAGTCATACAGAAAAATACTCATGCGGTAAATGTGCACCTTCAAAGTGCCAGCACCGTTTGTGAGCTGAAAACTCATGAACTGAGCTGCCACATCATAGTGGGCAGCTGACCTCGGGATGAAGGAGGGGAGTTTTCAGGAGACACATGATAAATTTAAGTAAATGAGGGGGAGAGTTAAAGTCCACATGGAAGAAGGCAGGTGAAGAAGGTGAAGCACATGTACGTCTATAAAGCATAATACAACAAATGCACAGAGATCCCTAGTTTGGTAGAATCTGAATATTGACTTTGTTTTGGGTATTTCATTTTTTAGACTTATGTGACTGGTGGTGGTGAGTGAAGACTCCCATGGGCTTGTCCTAGTTCCCTTTGCCCCACAATGCTGAGGTTAATACCCTCGTCTGAATTTGGTATTTATTCTCATGTGTTTTTACATTTTTACTACCTATATGTTAATTTAACAAGACATGGTTTCATTTTGATGTTTTCAAACATATGCCAGCTGTACGCTATTAAAAAAAATCCTGCATCTTGTGTATTGCGTGTGTGTCTGTGTGTGTGTACACACTTAATAGTAGGTCTTGGATTTTTCTTGATAAGCCACTAATCTTCAAATCTGATACCCTGAGAAACAGGTGTCTTGTATAACTTGTGGCTAGGCCATAAAATATTAAGTTAGCTAGTGTCGTCTAAGTGTCTCACAGGTCCCAGATGTTTATCCCTGAAACTCCTACGGGAGGTTTTGAATGTTAACACCTATAACAAAGATAGGGTTTGAGAGCTAGTGGTAGTTTCATAATCCTGGAGCTGGTAAGAGGCAGAGCCCAGAAACAAATCCATGTTCTCCAGAATATAGGTGTAAAAACGTGTGCCCTAGTCAGCCTGTGTCCTGGAAAAATGAAGCAATGTGAACAGATTGCCCTGCCTCCCTCACAGGAACACAGCTCCACCTTCCAGTCAGTGGCAACAAAATGCCTACCCCCTCCTCAGCCCCTGCCCACGCCTCCAGTTCCCCACAAGTCCTCAAACACACTGTCTGCTCCCACCTCAGGGACTTTGTCTGCATTGTCAAATCATGCCAATTTTTGAAATTGGGTTGTTGTCTGAATTGCAGTAGTTCTTTGTACCTGCAAGATACAAGTTCTTCCATATTTTGCAAATATTTTCTCCCAGTTGGTGACTCCTTATGTGCCAGTTACTACTGTTACTATTAAGGTATTATTATTATTGCTATTATTACTCTGGAGGAGCCAGATTGGGCTGTTATCAAGGACCTTGTTTTGGAGCAGACAAGTAAATGATTGAAAATGGTAAATGGACAAATTTCACTGAAGGCAGAAAGTCATAATCTGGGAATAGTGAATGTCAAGATTTTTTTTTTAAGACTTGTTTATGCATACAAGCTGGGTGTAGGTCAGAGGTGTGTGTGTGTGTGGTGTGTGTGAGAGAAGATTCACCAGAGACAGTGGGGAGCAGAACAGGTAGACTGAAAGACACTGCTGAGGGAAGCAGCGGGCAAGACAGGAGAGGTCTGCTGCGCCGTATGGGAATCTCCCTGGCTGGGGCTCGAGCTCCTGCTGCGGTGACTGCGGATAGCGTCATAGTGCTGAGACTTAACCTGTTGAGCCACCAGGGAGGCGCCGGGTCAGAATTTTTTTGGGAAACATTTCTTAGGGGCAGCGCAGATAAGAAGGAAGGCAGCGTCTGCTGGGTTACCCTACTCATAACTCCTACAACCGCCACATTCCCTGTCGTGCCACTGCCGACTGCGCGCGCAGCTGGGAGACGGCCCAACGGTCACTTAACCGCTAGCTCCGCCCCGCTGCGAGCGCAGGTTCTTAGAAAAATACCGCAGGGAGCCCGCGCCGCAGCACGTGCTAGGGGGCAGGGCGACAGGGGTCCGGGCGGTTGAGGGGTGGAGATCGGCGCATGCGTGGAATGTACGAACACGAAGGCGGGAAAGAACAGGATGGAGCGACAGGGAGTATGCGGGGCATCTTCCCTTCGCTGGGCGGCGGGCGGCGGGCGGCGAGGCAGGGAACGGCCAAAATCTCAGGCTTCCCCGGCGATCCCGACACGGCCGCTTGTCTCCTACCATCAGAGCCGCCCCTCGCCCGATTGGGCCCCCATTTCCTGACAGACCTACCGGACCCTGACTGACTGAAGGACTGTTACTGACACGCGCCGACAGCCAGGATCAGGGCAGACTTGCATGCAAGGCGCACGGCAGGAACAGGGTAGCGAGAGGTTCAGACACCAATGCGCCGTACCGTACTCGTTTTTCTTGCCCCCGACCTCTTCTCCTTTCTTGAAGGCCTCGAGCCCCCACCCCACACATCAGTTAGGTGCCTTGGAGCCGCTGCTCTCACCCACTCCCCTCTAGACCCCCACGCCTCTGTCCGCCTACGCCCCAGTCGCGGGGTCTCCCCCCTCGCAAACTCTTGGGGCCTGCCTCAGCCCCGCCCATCTCCACCGTGCGGCGGAATTCCAGTTAGCACTCCGAGGTTCCCGGGGTGGAACAGCCGCGAGGAGGGGGAGCCTGACCACTTCTGCCTTACCGCCTGCGCCTCCTGAGTGTTCGCTGTGCTCACAGGTGAACATGCCCCACGCAGAGTGCAAGAAACAGGAGCCACTGCTGCTGGGGGAGAGCAGGGAACAGCAGCCGGATGAGGAGAGCCGCCAAGAAGAAGGTCGGCGGTCAGCTAGGTGAGAAAGAACCCTGCCCTCAGGCCCAAACAGACCCCTTGGTCCTTCTCCTCCTGTTTATTTCCCAAGACCCGACCAGTGTCTGTACTCGCCATATTTGTCCCACTTACTGGGCAAACATTCCCCGGTGTCTGACATGGTTACAAGTACTGGTAACAAAGCTGATACTTTGAGAAGACAGACTGTAAACACAGGACTATATAGCAACTGGGATGCCAAGTGCCTTTGAAGAAAAATAGTGACAGGTGGTCAGTTTACATGGGAGGGTCAAGGAAGGCTTCATGGAGGAGGTGACAGGTGAACCATGATGTTCGGGAGAACTGTGCCCGGGCAGAAAAACAGCAGCTTCAGACCCTCAAGGGAGGGTCGTATTCTCTTATGTGAGTGAGAGAGAGTAATTACAGCAGGACAACTAGTGACATTTAAAAAATTTTTTGCGTAGAAGAACTAGGGTGTAGGCCAGAGGTGTGGGGGGGTGTGTGTGTGAGAAGATTTACCAGAGATAGAGTGGGGCAAGGAAGAAACGGATCTACTGAAATACACTGCTGAGGGGAGCATCAGGGGACGCAGGTGAGGTCTGCTGCGCACAACGTAGGAATCTCCCCGGCCAGGTATCGAACTCATGCTGCAGTAGCTGCAGGTAGCTTCATAGTGCTGAGACAACCCCATGTGCCACCAGGGAAGCCCCAGTACCTCAGTTCTACACACACAAAAAACTTATTTTTAGTTTGTTTTGCACATTTATTCAGCAAATATTTATTGAGGGTCTGCTTTGGCCAGACACTCTTTTAGATGCCAGGGATACAGCAGTGAACAAGTCAGTCCTGCCTTCTCAGAACGAACTTTCTATCTCTAGTAATAAGCACTTAAATTTCCTCCTTGATACGACATTTTCTTTTAGGATTGAATATTTCATCATGTAGATGTACCAGTTTATTTATCCACTCACTGTTGAAGGACATCTTGTTTTTTTCTGTGATTTTGCAGTTATGAACAAAACTTCTACTAACATTTTATGTAGGTTTTTGTATAGATAAAAGTTCCCATCTCCTTTGGGTAGATACCAAGGAGCAAAATTGCTCCATCATATATATAGTAAGAGTATATTTAGTTTTGTAAACTTTCTTCCAAAGTTTCTGTGCCATTTTGCATTCCCAAATGCAACAAATGAGATTTCTGTTGTTGCACATGCTCATTAGCATAGTATTTGGTTTTGTGTTTTTAATATTTTACTATTCCAAAATTGTTGTATGGTAGAATCTTCTTGTGTTGCTTTGCAATTTTCTGATGAAATATGAACATATTTTCTTATACTTATTTGCCATCTGTAAAGGTGTCCATTCAGAACTTTTGCCCATTTTTATTTTTTATTTATTTTTAAGATTTATTTTTTATTGGGCCTCCCCAGTGGCGCAGCGGTTGAGCGCAGCGCTGTGGAGCTGTCGGCAGCGGCGACATGAGTTCCACGCCCAGCCGGGGAGAATCCCACATGGTGGGGCAGACCTCTCCTGCCTCACCCCCTGCTCCCCTCAGCAGTGTACTTCTGATCTGCCTGTTCTGCTCCCCACTCTGTCTCTGGTGAACCCTCTCGCCACCCCCCCGGCCTGTACCCCAGCTTGTATGTAAAGAAAAAAAAAGATTTATTTTATACTTTCGCATACAAGCTGGGGTGCAGGCCAGAGGGATGGGGCGGTGAAAGGATTCCGCAGAGACAGAGTGGGGAGCAGAACAGGCAGATGGACCGAAATACACTGCTGAGGGGAGCAGCGGGCAAGGCAGGAGAGGTCTGCCATGTCATATGGGAATCTCCCTGGCCGGGCATAGAACTCGCGCCACAGCCGCCAACAGTTCCATAGCACTGTGCTTAACCTGTTGCGCCACCAGGGAAGCTCTTTTGCCCATTTTTAAAAAATTGGGTTGTTTGTTTTTTCTTGTTGAGTTTTAAGAGTTATCTATATATTTTGGCTATCAACCTTTTTGTTTTGTAAAGATTTGCTCTCTCTTTTTTTTTTTTCATAGAAGAACTGGGGTATAGGCGAGAGGCGCGAGGGGTGGGTGAGAGTGAAAGGATTCACCGAGACAGAGTGGGGAGCAGAACAGGTGGACTGACTGAAATGAACTGCTAAGGGGAGCAGTGGGTGAGACAGGAGAGGTCTACTGCGCTATATGTGGGTTAGCTCCATGGCTGGGAATGGAACTTAGGTAGTGGTGATAGCATTGAGACTTAACCCCTAGGCCACCAAGGAGGCCCCAGATTTGCTCTCTTTCTGTGCCTTGCTTTTCATTATGTTAACTGTCTTTGGAAGAGCAAAAGTTTTCAATTTTTATTTATTTATTTATTTATACGTACAAGCTGGGGTACAGGCCAGAGGCGTGGGGGCGGCGAGAGGGTTCACCAGAGACAGAGTGGGGAGCAGAACAGGCAGATCGACAGAAACACACTGCTGAGGGGAGCAATGGGCAAAGCAGGAGAGGTCTGCCGTGCCATGTGGGAATCTCCCAAGCCGGGCGTCGAACTGGCGTCGAACTGGCGTCGAACTTGGCGTCGCCGCTGATGACAGCTCCACAGCGCAGCGCTTAACTGCTGTGCCACCGGGGAGGCCCCAAAGGTTTTCAATTTTAATGAATTCAGCTCATCAATTTTTTCTTTCATGGGTCATGCTTTTGACATTGTATCTAAGAAGGGCACTTAGATTTCTTTTATGATATCTTCTAGGAATTTTATAGTTTTGTGTTTTACATTCTAATCTGATACATTTTAAGTTAATTTTTGTGAAAGGTGTAAGGTCTGTGTCTAGCTTCGGGTTTTTGCATTTGGATGTCCATTTCTTCTGGTACCATTTGTTGAAAAGCCCTTCATTTCTCCATTGAATTTCCTTTGCTCTTTTGTCAAGGATCAGTTGGTTGTATGTGTGTCTTTTTCTGTACTCTCCTCTGCTCCGTTGATCTATTGTCTATTCTTTCACCAGTACCACACTATCTGGGTAACTGGTTTTATAGTAAATCTTGAACTCAGATGGTGTCAGTTCTTGAATTTGTTTTTCAAAACTATGTTGACTATTCTGAATCTTTTGCAAGCCTGACTTTCTAAAAGAGAGATAGACAATACCAAGAAACAAGCAAGTAGAGTGAGAGGGAGTTTGGAGTAGTCACCTCTAAGGCGGTCACATGAGGAGGAGCCAACCAGAAAGGCATCCAGCCCAAAGATTCCAGGCAGAGGGAGCTGAGAGTATGAAATCCCAGAAGTAGGAATTAAGTCTAGTTGGTGTCTTCATAAGACAGCAAGAAGGCTGGCATTTCAGCCTTTGTGATTGGCAGCAGGGATACTCAAGGTCCCCTGGACAGACACATATCTTCCCACTGCTTCATTCCTATGGGGAGGCAAATATGGAATAAGTACTGACAGAGTAGAGATCAGGATGCTGGGGAAGCATTGCCCTTGTGGGCAGTCAGCCCTGAATGGGGAAGCTGAGACAGTGCCCTTGAAGAAGCAATGCTGAATCAATCAGAAGGTGAGGCAAATTGGTGCTGAGTGAACAAAGGTGGGGAGGGAGAAGCTGAGAGAAGAAATTATGCCAAACCCCTATATGAGGTTTTCAAGGAAGTTCAGTATAGCTGGTTGGTGTGTGAGTGCAAGAGCAGAAAAGGGGGTGCTCAGCAGGGATCAGGTGACGGGGTTTTGTTGGCTATAGATTTGATAAATGATTTTTTTTGTAACAACTTTATCGGGATGTAAGTCACAAATCGTACAACTTACCTACTTAAAATGTACAATTCAATTGCTTTTAGTATAGTCACAGGACTGCAACCATCACTACAGTGAACTTTATAACATTCTTATCACCCTAAAAGAAACCTTATTTATACCCCTTAACCAGTCCCTTCATCCTCCCCATACCCTGGTGACTTCTACTGTGCTTTCTGTCAATAGAGTTGTCTCTGCTGGACATTTCATATAAATGGAGTCATACAATTGTGTGGTCTTTTATGACTGTCATTTTTCACTGAGCACAATTTCTTCAGGATTCATCTGTGTTATAACGTGTATCAGAACTTCATTTCTCAATATGGCTGAATAATATCCTATATTATATATCTACTACAATTTGGTTATCCATTCATCAGTTGGTGGACAGTTGGGTGGTTTGTGGTTTTTTAAATCTTTGCTGCTATGGATGGCTAAGTACAAGTGTTGGTGTGGATGTATGTTTTCATTTCTTTGGGATAGATATCTAGGAGGGGAATTGTATTAAAAAAAAAAACTGGCTACTTTGTGGACATTGATGGGGAGGAGGCAGTAGTGGACATGGGGAGATCAGATGGAGGCTCCTGTGCAGGGTGGCATCTAGCAGAAAGATGGATAAAAGCTCAGAGCATCATTTAGTGAGGCATGAGGAAGTGCATGAGCCAAGGATATCTCCTGGCCCTAGTATCTTGGGGTTGTCTCCTATCAGGTCTCACAGAAACCAGTTCTATACATTTCTTCCCAATCTGGAAGTCATTTTAATGATTTCCCTATCTGGAAGTCGTTTAATGACTTCATAATATTAACTGAAAATTTACTCTAGTTGGAGTCTTTGCACCGTGGAAATTAGCAAACCCTACACATCAACTTTTTCCTCCACCACCACCATCACCCCTTTCTGAACCAGTTGCTAAATGCTTACCAGAACACCACTGCTCCCCCACTGTCTATCTTGAGGTACTTTCTAACAGGTGCTGGTTTCCCTGAGTTGTTTTGCCCTTGTTCTATTTGAGGTGGCCAGGGGCATCCACGTGAACATATGTCCACCACACCCAGAACATAGGGGCAAGGGGCTGGAGATGCTGCTGTGGGAGTCTTTTGGCAGCTCTGGGGTGAAGGAGCTCACCAGGGGAGGGAGACTAGACCAGGCTCAAGCACTGCAGGGTCCTGACAACTCCAGGCATAAAACCAGCCTCCCCTTACCTCTCGGATTCCTCAGTTGTAAAGCAAGCCACGACCAGGGTAGTTTCTAAATGTGTGCTATCAATCGGAGACCAGAAAAAAGGAAATGACCAAAGTCATTTGTTTGATTTATCTTCCCACAAATAACATGTTTAGACCCAGTGCTAAGTGGCAAGGAGACACATAATTTTTGTGTGCAATCATTTAGTGACTTCAAGTTGTTCCACAAGAGCTTTGGCCCAAAAACAAGATGGATTAGAAACTAGTGCAAGGACCAGTTAATAGCTCCAGCAGCAGACAGTCAGTGACATGATTAAAATGTGAACATATTTTGGGAGAGAAAAGCAGAGAGTGAGGATTTAAACCTTCCCCCTTCCTGGCTATACTTCAGCAAAACATCATTTTACCCCAGTGCCAGAGAGTCTGTTGTGTTCCTCCTTGAATGTTTGATTAGCTTGCCTTCCCTCCTGGGACTGCTGCCTGCGGTGGTCATAAGTGGCTGGCGGATTGTTTACTTGTATATCTGTTAGAGGCCACAGAGGGAAGGCCCCACCAGTGGGTGGCTCTGGCTCATACACCTGCCAATCACAGCTTTACCTGGAGTGAACAGATGGTCTCTCTGCTTAGACCCATTTCCTCTGTCATTACCAGGCCCCCTGCCAACCTGGGCCCTGCTCTGGAACTCTGTCCTAATCTTCACAGCTAAACTAGGGGCTTCTTCGAAGGACAGACTGCAGCAGATGAGCACTGCGATGTTTTCATAGCTCCCACCCTGACCTCCCTCTGCCTGGCCCCTGAGCAGGCTGCACACACCCGGCCTGCTGTGTTGGGCCAACTTCCATTTCCTGGCCTGGGTCCAGGGTTCAGCTGCAGAAGCAGGCCCAGGAAGGGGGGATGCCAGCAGAGAGGACACCATGCGTTTTGTTTATTAAAGTTAATTGGTGAATGCAGGCCCAGGGAAGCCTATGATTCATTAGCATCCTGATTATATGCAGCTGCTGAATATTAAGAAAAATGAAATGGAAAGGAATATATCCCCAAAGGAGAGGTTGGAAAAATGGAGAAGCTCTCTGCAGACAGCTGATGCAGGCCTTTGTCCCACAACGAAATTTGAATGAGTTGGATTCAAGTGATTTTTCACCATTTGCAGAGCTGCCAAGAAGATTTATTCCAGGCTCTTCCTTTGAGCCTGAAAAAGGTGTGACTTTGAACCATAAGCAGCCCAAGCAGGCTGTGAGCAATTGCACAAAAAGAAGCAATCACCTGGTTATTTCATTGATTGTAATTTTAGGATCTTTCCACTGTGTGGATAACAAAGCAGCCTCTGGTTCATGAACAGGAGAGATCATTCATTTAGGTATTCAATGAGGATTTGTGCTGCTTTTGGGATTAGAACAGTTCTCGCCCTGAGTGTGTAAATTGTGGCACAATGGTGATTAGACTACGGTGTAGTGGGGGTGCTCTAGAGTTGCCTTGTGAAGTTTGAGGAAAGGAATAGTCATTTCAGGCAAAGGGCTGGTGCATTTGGTAAGGTTGTGGAAGGTTTTACTTTTTAAAATAAGATTTATTTATCTATGCATACAAGAGTTGGGGCACAGGCCAAAGATGTGGGGGTGGTGAGAGGGTTCACCAGAGACAGAGTGGGGAGCAGAACAGGCAGATTAACTGAAGTACACTGCTGAGGGGAAGCAGTGGGCAAGGCAAGAGAGGTCTGCTGCACCATGTTAGAAGCTCCCTGACCAGGGATCGAACTCAGCTGCTTCACAGTGACTGTGGATAGCTTCATAGTGCTGAGACTTAACCCCTTGCACCACCAGGGAGGACTTTTGGAAGGTTTTAAATTGCTGGGAGTGAAGGGTGGGAAGAGAGGAAGACTAGAACAAGGATACATGCCAGGACCGTGAAGGGCCTTGTGTGCTGTGCTGGAAATTTTAGACTGCATCCGGTAGCAGCTGAGAGACTCTTGTGAAGACTGTGGGGCAAGACTGGGACGTCAGAGCACAGTTCTGAAGTCACTAGGACCCAGATGAGAAATGATAGGTGTGGACTGGCAAATGATTAGGTAGAGAGGAGCTACTAGATTTGAGAGTGATTAAGGAAGTGGAAAGGAGAGGATTTCTGGACAGGAGATGAAGGAATAGAGAGCTGGGCTCCATGCTGACTGTTGAGTTTCTGGTGTATGTCATTCACTGACAGAAGGGAAGACAAAAATGGGTTGGTGTAAGATGATTATGTTGATGTGCAAACAGGGGAGTTTGAGATGCCTCTGGGACAGCCAGGTGGAGCAGACACAGGTAATCGGGCAGGAGGTATAGGCTGGGAATTATGTTAGGGGAACAAGGAAGTGTGGATGGTAATTCATTTATTTGAAACATCTTTATCCCTCCTACCACAAGAAGTAGGTACTAGAGAGATGAAGATGAGAGGCTTAGCTAGCCCTTCCAGATACCAGAGGGGCAGGCTTTGGACTAGAAGGGAGGCAGACAGTGACACAGTAGGTGTTGTGTGCATGTAACGCTGCCAAGGAAGACTTTTAGAAGAGACATGACTTAGGTAGGGAAAGGCACTGCCAGGCATTCTCCTCTATAAGGGTGCCTTTGGGGGATGACAGGTTGTGCATTGTGGGGAGGGTGCTAGGAGGTTAGCAGGAGAGGCTGACAGTGAGATTTGATGGAGTCTTGGCTGCAGAGCAAGTCAGGGAACAAGGGTGTGAAGGGACAAGAAGGTGAGAATGAAGGGGAAGGGTAGTCAATAGCACCAGTTACTGCCCAGAAGTCAAAGATGTTATGGTCTGAGGTATCTACCAGCTGTCACTGGGGACCTTGGCTGGTGCCGCTTCATTTAAGGACCAGGGAAGGGAGGTGTGATAAATGCGCTCAAAGTGTTGGCAGCTCTTCCTAGAAACATGAAGGGATGGAAAGTGGTTGTCTAAGGAAGTCCTGGTGTTTGAGGTACAGAGGGGATGAGGTCAAGAGCTTGCAGAGGTATGGGACACCTCACTAACTTGCTGAGCTGGGCATTTGGAAAGAGAAAGGGTGGTTGTGGATACATTTTTGGGAGTGACGGGGAATTATCAAACTACTATTTCTGCATCTGCTCAGGATGAAGGGAGGCCAGGATGCAGGCTTCAGGAACAGGAGGTTTGGAATGAGAGAGGGAGATGACCAGAACACAGATAGAATGCCTAGTGGCCCAGAGGGCCTCTAGATGCTGGAGAGCAAGACTGCAGCAACCTTGTTTGTGTCACTCAAGTTCTTGACAAGGGAAAAGAGATACATACCACTTGATTGTGGAGATCTAGGGTGGGGTTCTTTTTGTTTTAAGATTTATTTATGCATGCAAGAGCTGGGGTGTAGGCCAGAGGTGGGGGGCGGGGTGAGAGGATTCACCAGAGCAGAGAGGGGAGCAGCGGGTGAGATAGGAGAGGTGTGCTGCACCATGTGGGAAGCTCCCTGGGCCGGGATTGAACTCCTGCTGCAGTGGCTGTGATAGCTTCATATTGCTGAGACCTAACCCCTTGCACTACCACATAGGCCCTAGGGTGGGGTTTTGGTGTGTGGGTGTGGCACTGAGTTAAAAGAAAGAGGGGCTAAGACCCCTAGCAAGAGATTGAAATGATGGAGCCCCAATTTAGGCTGAGTAGAAAGCCAGTAAAATGCTGTAATTTTAGGAAGGTCAAAGGCCAGATTTTCTTGAACCCAAGCTCCAATCCTATCACCCTGCAAAAGCATGTTTGTCCTTTTAAAAGCAACCCATTCTGTTCTTCACAGGCATCCAAATGTTACAAAAGTCTGACTGTTAAGTTCCCAGGTCTGAATTAGTCTCCTTCTTCATCTCCTTTTTGGAAAGATGACTAATTACAGTCTCAGAGCTGGTAAATGCCTTAGTAAACCTTTGTCCCATAACAAAATGTCTTTTCTCAAGAGTCCTCAGGGAGGCTTTGTTTAGCTAGCCTTTATCTGGCTATGTAAGTCTTGTGCCTCAACTGGAGACACACTTTCCTCTCTCGATAAATGTATTCCACTCAAGCATCTTACCTTTTCTGAATGCAGAGGAATAGATGGGATAGAAAGTGTGATAAATTTATCCAACAAACAGCTGAGGAGTTGCTTACATGCTGGATGCCAGAAAAGAAGAGATAAATGGACACAGCCCTCTGGGGAGATAACACTAAGTGACCAGCATACTCAAAGGGAGAGAGGGGCATAGGGTCCTGATGGCTTCTCAAAGGAAGCAGTGATGTGGGTTAGGTCTCACAGGTCAAGTCAAAGACACAAGGGCAAGGAAGTATCTATATGGGGACCAGGACACAGCCAGACCCTCAAGCCTGACTTCCATGCAGATGACAGCTCTGGCCACTCAGGTTCTTTATGTCTAGTTTCAATGCTGTTTCAGGAAAAGCTAAGAAAAATCATTTTGTAGAGAAAGAATATAAAAAATCAAGGTGTGTTTTTCAAAGTAAGCAGGGCTGGCTCGTGGCAATAGCTTATTGTATGGTTGTATGTGAACTGGTATGTTCAGAAACCACTATGTGGGCATCTCTGCAGTTCAGAGCCAGAAGGAGAGGGCAAGGAGGAAACCGAGGACTAGGGGGAGGCAGGACATTGGCTGGGAGTTGGGCCAGCTGGGTTCCACCCCAACTCTGCCACAAACTGACCAGTGACCCTGAGAAAGTGACATGACCGTGCTGAGCCTGTGTCCTTAGCCAACAGGTAAACATGAATAAACTGATCTCAAAGAGTGGACATGGGGCTATAATAAGATGAAGGCATATTATAGCAACTTTATTTATAATGGCCCAAAACTGGAAAAAAACAAATGTGTACCAAAAGCTGAATGAGGGCCTCCCTGGTGGTACAAG
The DNA here is from genome assembly GCA_004024925.1 of Scalopus aquaticus. Lineage (NCBI taxonomy): Eukaryota > Metazoa > Chordata > Mammalia > Eulipotyphla > Talpidae > Scalopus > Scalopus aquaticus. The sequence goes on along the minus strand of PVIJ01004407.1, from coordinate 45,125 downwards.
GGGTTAAGTCTCAGCACTCTGAAGCAAGCCACAGCCACTGCAGAGGAGTTCAATCCCGGTCCAGGGAGCTTCCCACATGGTGCAGCAGGCCTCCCCTGCCTCTCCTGCTGCTCCCCTCAGCAGTGTATTTCAGTTAATCTGCCTGTTCTGCTCCCCAATGTCTCTGGTGAATCCTCTCACCCATACACCTCTGGTCTACACCCCAGCTCTTGTATGCATAAATAAATAAATATCAAAAAAAAAGTTGAATGACTACATTTAAAAGAAATGCAGAAATAAAAATATAAATTATTAATAAAAGGGATTATGTTATTTATCCCATTTTGCCCATTATGTCAAAATGTGAATTTTTTTTATTTTTATCTTTTATTTTTAAAAAGATTTATTTTTATTTATTTTTAAAATTTATTTATGCATACAATCTGGGATGCAGGTCAGAGGTGTGGGGTGGTGAGAGGGTTCACCAGAGACAGAGTGGGGAGCAGAACAGGCAGATGGACTGAAATACACTGCTGAGGGGAGCAGTGGGCGAGACAGGAGAGGCCTGCTGTGCCATGTGGGAATCTCCCCAGCTGGGCATTGAACTTGCACCGCAGCTGCAGACAGCTCCACAGCGCTGTGCTTAACCGATTGCACCACCAGGGAGGCCCTATTTTTATTTATTTTTGCATATGAGAACTGGGGTGCAGGCCAGAGGTGCAGAGGTGAGAGGATTCACCAGAGACAGAGTGGGGAGCAGAACAGGCAGATCTATTGAAACACACTGCTGAGGGAACAGCAGGTGAGGCAGGAGAGGTCTGCTGTGCCATATGTGGGTCAGCTCCCTGGCCAGGTATCTAACTCATGTTGCAGTAGCTGGTAATAGCTTGATAATGCTGAGACTTAACCCCTTGCACCACCAGGGAGGCCCCTAATTTTTTTTTAATTCAAAATGTAAACATGGTTTTCTTGGTCAGAGTTAATAACTTCCTTCCCAGACACAGTTATTAGGCAGTGAGCTAAAAAAAAAAAAAAAACCAGAAGAGGCATGTAGTCTAGTACAATACCTGGCAGATAGAAAATACTGATCAGTAAAGCAGATAAGCAGGAAAAGAAAAAAGATGAAACTTTCCCTAAACATTTTTTCTTAATTTAAAACATTAATGGGGGGGCCTCCCTGGTGGCGCAGCGGTTAAACGCAGCACTGTGGAGCTGTCGGCAGCGGCGACGCGAGTTCGACGCCCGACCGGGGAGAATCCCACATGGCACAGCAGACCTCTCCTGCCTCGCCCGCTGCTCCCCTCAGCAGTGTGTTTCTGATCTGCCTGTTCTGCTCCCCACTCTGTCTCTGGTGAACCCTCTCGCCGCCCCACACCTCTGGCCTGTACCCTAGCTTGTATGCCTAAATAAATAAATCTTTAAAAAATAAATAAAAATAAAACATTAATGGGGGCCTCCCTGGTGGTACAAGGGGTTAATTCTCAGCACTATGAAGCTATCTGCAGCCACTGCAGCAGGAGTTCAATCCCAGGCCAGGGAGCTTTCCCTATGGTGCAGCAGACCTCTCCTGCCTCACTCGCTGCTCACCTCAGCGGTGTATTTCAGTTGATCGGCCTGTTCTGCTCCCCACTCTGTCTCTGATGAATCCTCTCAACCCCCACATCTCTGGCCTACACCCCAGCTCTTGTGTACATAAATAAATCTTAAAAAAAAAATAAAACGGCCTCCCTGGTGGCGCAGCGGTTAAGTGCTGCGCTATGGAGCTGTCGGCAGCGGCACCACGAGTTCGATGCCTGGCCGGGGAGATTCCCACATGGTGCTGCAGACCTCTCCTGCCTTGCCCGCTGTTCCCCTCAGCAGCGTAGTTTTGTCGCTCTGCCTGTTCTGCTCCCCACTCTGTCTCTGGTGAGCCCTCTCGCCGCCCCATGCCTCTGGCCTGTACCCCAGCTTGTGTGCATAAATAAATAAATCTTTAAAAATAAAATAAAACACTAATGGGTCTGCTGAATAGATTACAGGTTTGTTTTTTGCATAAAATCTCATTAATAACACATTACTCACAATTTCTACTTTTGTGATTTTAATACAGGGTGAAAACTTACAGTCCCTGACAAAGTGATCTGTGTGCAAAACCCTAGATTTGTATGGTCTTTGCCCCAATCTATAGTTGTCTCTCATATACCTGATTTAACAGTTATGTTTTATTTGACTTTTTTCAATTAGTTTTATTAGACAGTTGTCACTTTTTGCCATTTCACTGGCCAACATTTAATTACAAAATCATAGTCATATGTATAGTATGGGGCAAATATAACTAACTGCATGTTTAGTCTTTTCACGTAACTTTTTTTATGTAACATGGGTTTACAACACTGTAAGTTTCAGGAGTAGTTTCATATCTCCACACATGTATATACCATACCACACACATGACCTAAGGTCTAGTTACCATCCATCAACCTCCAATTGACCCCCTTTACCTGTTCTTCCCACCCCCACTCCCTTACCCTTTGGTAACCACTATTCTGTTGTCAGAATCTAGGGTTTGTTTTTATTTTGTTGGTTTGCTTTATTTCTTAATATTTCAGATGAGTGAAATCATATGGTATTTTTGTTTCTGATCACTTAGCATGATCTGCCGCAGTCCACCCATGTTGTCATAAATGGCAGGATTTCACCTTTTTAAAAAAGATTTATTTATGCATACAAGCTAGGGTGTAGGCCAGAGTTGTGGGGGGCGGTGAGAGGATTCACCAGAGACAGAGTGGGGAGCAGAACAGGCAGATTGACTGAAACACAGTGCTGAGCGGGCGAGGCAGGAGAGGTCTGCTGCGCTATGTGGGAATCTCCCTGGCCGGGGATAGAACTCATGCTGCAGTGGCTCTGGATAGCTTCATAGTGCTGTGCTTAACCCATTGCACCACCAGGGAGGCCCAGGATTTCACCTTTTTTTAAATAGCTGAATACTATTCTAGTGTGCATATATATATACAACATCTTTGTTATCCAGTAACCCATCAATGGACACTTAGGTTGTTTCTATTTCTTGGCTATGGTGTTCTTGGAACAAGGCTGCGATGAACATAGGGGAGCAGATATCTTTTCAGATCAGTGTCTTCATAGCATCACTAACTCAATGCCACATCACTTGGTGGGACTAAGGACATGCAGGTACACTAGCCACAGGTGGTCTGCATGCTGCAGGCATAACCTAGTTCAGAAAAAGATGGAAGAGGATGCAGCAAGTTCATGACAGGACCATCAAGAGCATCTCCTATTTATAGCATTATTGGAATCCATTTTAAAGCAACACTTTGGTGTGATAAGAGACTGTGGGCTTTGGATTCAGGCAGATCTCCTGGTACTGGAGCCTTGGGCAGATTTTGTGTAAACCTCTGCATCAGTTTTTTTTTTTTTAAGATTTATTTATTTATGTATGCAAGCTGGGGTACAGGCCAGAGGTGTGGAGCAGCAAGAGGGTGCACCAGAGACAGAGTGGGGAGCAAAACAGGCAGATCGACGGAAATACACTGCTGAGGGGAGCAGTGGACTAGGCAGGAGAGGTCTGCTGCACCATGTGGGAATCTCCCCTGCCGGGCGTCGAACTCATGTCGCCACTGCCAACAGTTCCACAGCGCAGCACCCAACTGCTGCGCCCCCAGGGAGGCCCTGCATCAGTTTTCTGTTATGAAAACAGGGGGTGTCATCTCTGTATCTCAGAGCAGATGTGTGAGTGAAATAGCCAAGTGTTGCCCATGGGAAACACAACCCAGGTTACCCCTCGTCAGCCACTTGAGAACATTTAGTGCTCATCTTAGATTCCTCTGCTTTCAGAAGTCAAGTTTCTAGCCCTTCTACCACCACTTCCAGTGCCAACCGTCAGCTGATGCTAGAAGGGAAGTCAGGACCGTACTTTTCATCTCTGGATTCCAGCATTGACATGCTAAAGAGAAGAGCCCAGGAGCTGATCGAAAACATCAATGAGAGCAGGCAGAAGGACCACGCACTCATGACCAACTTCAGGGACAGTCTTAAGATCAAGGTGACAGATTATCTGGACATATATACCTAAGACAATGCAAAAGTCGTTGGTTGAGGGGTTCACTATGCCAGAGGTGAAAAGGGAGGGTATGTTATGTTCTTTGTATGGTGCATGTAATGCCCACATTCCAGCTTCACCCTTACAACAATCCTGCAAAAAAAAGATGATTAGATCTGTTTTATAGAAGGGAAAACTAATGTTTGCAAATAATTTGCCTGAGTGATAGCCAGGACAAAGAACCAAGGTCCTTCTGTACCTAAGTCCAGCCTTCTTATTCATGCAAGGGCACATGGCTGTGGGAGTAGAGAGTTGAGGCATAACCTACCTGTCTTTATCACACCCAGATGTCCTCCAGAAATTGGTTTGTGACAGTAGAGTAGATCTCTGGACATGGTTGGATTTACATCTAACCACCTGATTTATGTTCAGTTTTGATGTAAATTGTTGCTTCTTAATGCACAATGGGTCCTTGAGTAGGACAGCTTGTGGATTACACATGTCATCTCTATGACACTGACCTTTCCCCAGCCCCCCCACTCCATCCCTACTAGTACACACCCTGATGCATCATAGAAAATTTAGAAAGTAGAGAATCGTGTAGTGTAGCAGGGAAAAAAAAAAAACCACCCCTGATACCACCACCCAGAGACCAATTTGTTGCATGTTTTCTCTCATTCTATTCTGTGTCTATTCTTCCCAGCCTGGGTGAGCTTTTACTATATATGTAATTTTGCACCTTTTTTCTCTCAATTTTTTTATTCAAGTAATTAATTTTTTATAATTTTTATAATTATAATTACATAAATTATAATTAAACAATAAGCATTATAATGTAAGTTTCAGGTATGCATCATTATAAATCAGTATCTGTATATTGCTTAGTAATACAAGTCTAATTCTCATAATATTGCATCTTGCTTTTAAAAAATAATTTGACACATAGGCTATTTTAGCCTCAGTGACTGGACTTGCTTTTACCATTTTTATAAAATACATTGCAGAAATAGAAGAGATCCACTTGATCCAAATGACTTGTATGCATCTTGTTTGACTTTCCAAGAACACATCTTATTCTTTTAAAGGTTTCTGACCTGACAGAAAAGCTAGAGGAGAGGATGTACCAGATTTATAATCACCACAACAAGATCATTCAGGAGAAACTCCAAGAATTCACTCAGAAAATGGCAACGATCAGCAACTTGGAAACAGAGCTCAAACAAGTGTGCCACACAGTGGAGACGGTGTACAAAGACCTGTGTCTCCAGTCTGAGGTACAACCACACTTACACAGGGAGGGGTGGGGGAGATGAGGGTGGAGGCATACCAGGGAAGGGGAGTTGTGTGGGCTCTCAGAAATCAAGGATGTTAGCACCAGTGCCCAGCCCTCAACCCCATGGGGACCACTGACAGAGTCGTGCCTCTGCTATCTTGGTTGTGGCCCCTGTCCCCTCTTGTCTCCCCCCGCCCCATGACATGGTATGTCCAAGAAGAGAAGCCACCTTGCTATTTCTCACCACTGTATGTTTGACTCTGGTGACAAAAAGCGAAATCTCCTGTGGGCAGGAGGGGGCTGCCCATAGCCCTGAGCCCTCGTCAGTGCCTAATTTATTTTATTTTGTTTATAAAATTTATTTATTTTAAATAATTTTTAAAATTTATTTATTAAAATACATAAATTTATTTTATTTTAAATAAATTTTATTTACAAAATTATAATAAAATTAATTTTATTTATAAAATTAGTTTATTTATCCTAGCAGAGACCAAGGCTCAGACACAGGCCAGATCCCTTGGGCAGCAGGGAGATCCTGCCACGTCCCAGCACCTTCCAGGTGGTTACAAGTAAATGTGGCCCAAACTGTGGTCAAGCGTACAGATTCTTTATTATTCTCCCTCTCGCCCTTTTTCTGCTCCAATATCCAGCATAAGGCACAGACCCCTAAATGGGAGGGTCAAGAGCACACAGCGAACTCATGTGCAGGGGGAGGAGGTGTTTGCCCAGACAGACACCAGGTAGGTTTCTCAGAGGTTGCTTCAGTGTCTCTTAGTTTCTCCTTGTACCCTGTCAAGAGGAGTTTCTGTCCCAAGATAAGTGGAATCCATTCCCATCCACCATTAAAAGTGGGTTGAGAAGCTCTGTATAGTCTCATCCTTTTAGGGAGCACATTTGAGTGACTTTGAAAGGGAAATTTTGATATTTAAAAATAAGTCTCTCATGCCCCACCATAAAAACTGCCCCCTCCCTGACTAAGAGTAGGTCCCAGGGCCCATCCAGGCTCCTGGGTGACGAGCGCTCACTTGCTGGCTGTGAATGCCTGGATCCCTGTGATCGCCCTTCCGAGGATCAGCGCATGAATGTCATGAGTGCCTGGACAAGACAAACAAAGAGGTGGTTTGAGTCTAAGAGCTCACAACTTCCCTTTAATGTCATTACTCGGAATAAGCCTGCTAATGGCAATGTAAAGGGTGTTAGCTGTCTAAACATTCAAAATGTCACTGTTTTACTCCGATTTTTAAGACTTAAGAAGAGTAATGGTCTGTAATGGATTATAAAGTGCTTTCATTTGTAGTGTAATGAAATGTTTACCAAAAGATAACTTTCATTAAAGTATTTTTAGAAAAAACATTTTTAAATCAATCTTCATATTCTCCCCCAGGCTACTACTCTGGAAGAACAGACCCACACAGGTGGCAACTGCTGATAACTACCGAGAGCCTCTTTTTCTTAGTGACCACCAGGAGAAGACTCAGTTCCTGCTACACTGAGAAAATTTGTTTTCAGAGTTCTGTAATGCATTTTGGTGGGGGGAAAAAACCCAACCACCCCAAAATACTGTGAATCCAGTCCCTACTATGGGCCCAGCTTTGGTGCTCCCCATACTCGGCCAATTCACTCTCCCTACCCCATCCCTGCATAGTTGATTAAATGTTTTGATTTTCAACTCTACCAAGTGTCCTTCCCATAAAGACAGAGAGCTCATGAGCTCTGGAAAGGAGTCAGGCCCTTTCTTATCCACAGGAGAGACAGGAAGGCAAATATCACACAATGCCTCATCCCAGCCTATCTCCCCATATCCCATATCCACTTCCCACACCTTCTTGTCTGGGTTATTCTTTATAGCCCTCAGCACTCCTGTTTGCTTTTCCTCAGCTTCCTGGGGTCAAAGAAAGATCACTGTCTCCTTTCATGGAGTAAAATAATTCTATTTACTTCCTAAAGTGCAGATCTAATCAAATCCCTCTCCTTCATAAAACCACCTGAAAACCCCCTGTGCTTTCTGGAATGTCCCATTCTGTGGGCCCACTTTCTTCCTAGGAGACAAGTACTTGCCTCTTTCCTGTATTTCTACCTGGCTCACACTGGATTTTTCTTTTTAATTATCTTTGTCCATGTCTGTCTTCCTTTGAGGTCAGGTGTTATGGGCCCCCTGCAAGTCACAAAGAGCTGCCAGGGACAAACATTACAACCTGTAAATAGTTGACCTTTTTTCTTTCTCTTAACTTAAAAAGGAGTGATGATTCCTGTAGGCACTCTCTCTCCCTGGCATCCACCAGCTCACTGGGCACTGGGCCCCACTCAGGCTGTTCAAGAAACCTTACAACAGTCTTTGGAACACAGCCCTCCCAAGCATGATGGGAGAGGGGCTGAGAGTACTTCACTTCCCCTGCTCCTGGGAGTCACACCAGATGAAGGGTACGGGGGGTATATGACCCAGGTCACACTGCCAGTGGTGTTAACTGAAGTAGGACTAGGTCCTGCTGTCCCCACCCCTCTTCCCCAGACAGCGAGGCCACTGTAACATCCTGCAGGGACCCTACTCCCACCTTCGTAGGTGTTCACAGCCTCTAGGTTCATGGCGTGCCGGATCACATGATACTCGTCAGAAATCCCATTTCCCCCCAGCATATCTCGGGCCTGGCGGGCAATGTCCAGGGCCTTCCCACAGTTATTCCTCTTCAGCAAGGAGACCATTTCTGGGGTGGCCCTAGGAATGGCACAGACATGTAATAGCATTGGGTTATGAAACAATGAACCTGCTCTGGGCTACAGGCATCCCTATGCCCTGGGCAAACCCAGCCAAAAAGGGGGTTCCCTGTATTACTGTCGCACAGCAGATACAGTTCCCAAGGAAGGACAAGCAGCACAGCCCTGGCCCATTAAGGTCAAGAAGGTGAAAAGGGACAGGTCCCCAGATGCCACAAGTCAGAACACCGCAAGTCAGAACATACTCTCCCCAGGGCCTGCTACCACCCTGCACAGAGGGATGTGAGGTCTTTCTGCCACAGGACAGCTGTCCCCCCTTCTTCCCAAGGCACCTACTTGTTTTGATCCTTCAGGCGGCCGAGCTGTAGACAGGCGTGAAGGCCCAGTGTGATCTCAGTGAGCATGTCCGCCAGCTTCTTTTGAATCAGCTGGTTCCTAGCCAATGGGACGCCAAACTGGATCCTAGATGGGCACGGTTGGGGGTAAGTATAGGAGGGGAGGGCCTCCTTGGTGGCGCAAGGGGTTAAATCTCAGCGCTATGAAGCTATCGGCAGCCACTGCAGCAGTTCGATCCCCAGCCAAGGAGGTTCCCACATGGTGCAGCAGACCCCTCCTGTCTCACCCGCTGCTCCCCTCAGCAGTGTACTTCAGTAGATCCACCTGTTCTGCTCCCCACTCTGTCTCTGGTGAATCCTCTCAGCCCCTGCACCACACACACCTCTGGCCTACACCCCAGCTCTTGTATGCATAAATAAATCAAATTCTTAAAAAAAAAAAAAAAAAAGTGCCAGAAAGGAGCGCCTCCCCAGTCCTGTTCCAGCGCCCCACAGTTCTAGGAAGCCTTCCCAGATTGCCTCAGCTCCTCCTGAGCTTATCTTGTCCCTGTCTGGCCCCTCCCAGCTCAGAAGGACTCCTCCGCCATTTCACAGAGTGAGAGATTAGGCAGTGTGGTGGGCAGGGGCTCTCCAGTGGGGTAAAAGATGAAACCCGAGCCTCCCACATCCCCAGGAGATCTCACTGCAGTCCTCACACACCTGTCCAGGGTGTACTGCCGGGCGGTGTGCAAACAGAACTCGGCTGCTCCGAGAGCACCCCAGGAGATGCCATACCGGGCGTTGTTCAGGCAGCCAAAGGGACCCTGTAGGGTTCAGAGGGAGCCTCAGCCTCATCCAGGAGGTGCTGAGAGAACTTACCTATGACCAACTCCGAAGTAGGGAGGATCCCCCTCCCCAGACACACAGTGTAATAAGGGGACACGGGGAAGCCGTTTAAGTCACATGTATGGCAGCTTGTTCAGTGCCTGCTCACCCTTGGTTGGCACACAATTCTACTTAGCCCAAGAACTGGGTTGGAGGCTCAGATCTAGGGGTAGGTGCAAGGAGACAGGAAGATGCACATACACCAAAGGATTAAGCTGGTTCAGGCCCATATGAGCAGAGCCAGTATGAGCCAGAGGGCCACCCACAAGGGGCAGTTTCTGCGTATCAGTGAGTCAGGCAGAGACTCCTTGAATCACAATAGTCATGTAATGCCATATGACAGCATTTATGTCGAGGACAGCCCACACATAAGATGGTGGTCTCTGCATAAAGCCTACGTGTATAGTGCCTATGTTTATGTAATTACACTCTATGACATTCACACAATGATGAAATTGCCTAAAAGTGCATTTCTCAGATTGTGTCCCCAACATTAAGTGATACATGACTGTATTGTGTGGGTTCCATAAGCACAAGCACCATGTTTGTCTATTCCCTAGATGGTAACCCAACACCAGTTCCCAAGGAGTTCCCTGCTTACCGCCAGGCCAGATGCATTGGGCAGCACATTCTCCTCTGGAACCTCTACACCGTCCATGACAATCATGCCTGTGGCTGAGGCCCGCAGGGAGAATTTGCCCTCTATCTTTGGGGATGAAAGGCCCCGCATCCCCCTCTCCAACAGGAAGCCCCGAATGCAATTATCTTCACACCGCGCCCACACTACAAATAGGTCTGCCACAGGTGAGTTGGTGATCCTGGGGGCAGGGCAGACAGTGAGGGGTGTGGCCACCAGCCTTCTGCCCCTCCCCACCCACCTGAGCAACCCAAGTCTCTCACCAGGTCTTGGCCCCATTTAGGGTGTAGCTCTTGCTGGAGGGGTTGTGGCGGGCTCTGGTCTCCATGCTGCCAGGGTCACTCCCATGGTTGGGCTCTGTCAGCCCAAAGCAGCCCAAGAGCTCTCCAGAGGCTGCAGGCATGAGGTCTAGTCACCAGGCTGCCTGTCTCCCATTCATCCCCTCATGAAACTTGTCAGCCCTTCCACCAAGCCAGGCTCTGGCAGATCTGGTCCTGCCTTCATGGCACTCCCCAAGCAGTGGGGAGACCCCCTGGCGATGGACCTCCACAGGAGTCAGGGAGGAGCTGGCTATACTGTCTTAAAGGGCAGTGAAAGGAGAGGGGGCCAGGAAAAGGCGTGGGGCAGAACTGTTCTGGCAGAGGGAACAGGATCTACAAAGGTCAGTAGTACATTTGGAGAATTCCAAGTAACTGAGTCTAGTTGAGGAAATGCAAACAAGAGAGTGACCAGCAATGAGTGGGAAAGGTCAGCGAGGCCTGCAATGCTCACATGAGGCCTTGTGGACCCAGTCCAGAAGTTAAGACTTTAAACTCTGGGCTGGGATGGGGGGGGAGCAGAGAAAGCCAATCAAGGAGAAAGAAAGGAGCAAAATGAAGACAGTTCTAGGAGGGGGCAGTGAGGGTCAGGTGTGAGGCGAGGTCCATGATGTAGTTGGAGACGCAGGTGGCCACTGATGCTAGCTATCCTTTAGGAGGGGAGAGAAGGCAGGCTGGGGAACAGCTCCACCCAAGTTCCAGACCACTAGGACCATGTTCCACAAGGGTCCACGGCAGCTACTCACCCAGCCGGGGCAGGTACTTCTGCCGCTGTTCCTCACTGCCATAGGTGTAGATAGGGTGCATGACGAGGGAGGACTGGACGCTCATTGCTGACCTGTAGCCACTATCGACCCGCTCCAACTCTCGGGCCAGGAGCCCATAGGCCACAGATGAGACTCCAGCACAGCCATATCCTGGTGGGGAGAGGGAAAACAGTGGGAACAAAACCCTGCCCAGCTGGGACCAGTGATTTCTAGACCCCAAGGTGGAGATTGAGGGTTTAAGTCATTTCACCGCCAACAGGATGGAGGACGGTTAGCAGCTTTGACTCACAGACTGGGAAGCCTGGGTTTAGGGAGAGGAAGGTGTTGGCTTCCAGGACACCCTGGGAGCTGTAAGTGTGGAGAGAAATGTGTCCCTACCTTTGATGGTGGGGCCCAGCACTCCAAGTTCCCCCATCTCTGAAATGATCTCCCGATGAAAAACTGCAAAGGGACAGATACCCAAGTTCAGGTCTAATGTTAGAGGACACTGGAGCCCCCATCCCAGAGACAGAGGGACCCAGAAGCCCAACTATCAACAGCACAGCAGAGCAGGAGTGCCTGGTGGAGGGCCCTGGTCACCTTCATTGCGATTGGCCAGCAGGATGCGGGGCATGAGGCGCTCCTGGCAGTAGGTTCGGAAGGTGTCCCTGATAAGGATCTCATCTGCTGTCAACTGCTCCTCCAGCACCAGCGGGTCCCTCCAGTCAAACTCCGGCCGTGAGGCTGGGCGGGAAATGGGGATGCGACTCAGCCCTCCCCACCGACCCCAGAGCCCTCCTCTCCGCAATCCTCAGCCCCACTCCTCCACTCCCATCTAGTTCCGGGTGGATGTGGGCTGCAAGCAGGCCTGACAATGTGGCTTTCCTCCGGGAAACTCACTGCCTCTGTTCCTCTAGCCTAGCCACGGCCCTGCCTCCCTACCCGGGCAGGCTTTGTATCCTGGGACAGAGCCGACATGGGGCAGACAGTTGGATAAAGGCAGCAGACGCAAAGTGCGACGAAGGGTTCTTACACTTGGTTGCTCTGCTCCATGTCTTTCCGCTCTTCTCTGCAAATACAGGGCAAGAAAGTCAACCTGGGAACGCCTCCAGTTCCTCCCTCCCCATCCTAGGCTGGTCCGGTACTGACCGGTCTGTGCCGTCGCCGAACTCCAGGCTCGCAGGATGTGCAGGCCAGATCGGCAGCTCAGCAGCCGCGCGGAGATGCCTCTGAGGGCCATGTGGGCAGCGGGAGGACAAATGTAGCTCTGGAACCACCCCGATCTGGAGCAGCGGGGCGTCAGAAAGAGTCAGCTCCGCGTCGCACCCCTAGCCCCTCTCTCCAGTCCTTACCTGGCGCCGGTACAGCTCACCGCACAGGTTACCGTGCAACTGACACGGGCTTTCGACCTCAGAAGGGGAAGGGAGGGGCGGAGGCCGTACGGAGCCTCTCATTGCTTCGTCCTAGGACCCAGACCCTTCTTGGTTCTGCCTTTTAAAAAGGCCTCGGCAGTTTTGCCCCCGAGGTGGGTGCTCCCCAGGCGGAGACCGATTTAGCCCCTTTAAGGGGCAGAACAGGGAAGGGGAGGAAGGCAACTGTGCCCACACTATTGGTCCGCTGTATCCCTTCTATGATTGGCTCTGAGCAGGGCCTCGGTCCACTCTTGATTGGTCAGTTGCAGGGGGCGTGTGCAGAAGGATTCTGGAGTTAAATCAAGAAATTGAGGCTGGAGGAAAACGAATCGTGGAAACCAGGCCAGACCTCGAGGTTTCCTGTAGTAGGGAACTGTGTGTGTGAAGGTAGGCTCCGGTAGGCGACCTCAGTCCAACTTGCCTGCCAGTCTGTTCCAGGAAGCACACTTAGTCGCCTGTGTATGATTACTGTAATTCGTGTGTTGTATGGTTCTGCTTATCTATGTGCGTGATTGTGTTTGTGTATCTGTATGTAAGTGGGACTGACTGTGTCTGTGACTGGAGTTCTTGACCGTGGGTGACTGTGTGCCTGTGTAACTATCTGTGACTTCCTGTGCCTGAATGTCTTTGTGATTTCTTGTCTGTGTAATTACAAGCTTGTCTAATGGCATTCTGTGAGGTGGTGCTTCTGAGTGGTACACTGTGTATGACTGCGTTTTGATGATGTCTCTCTGTGCGTGACTGTTCTCTTTGTGATAATTTGAATGATGTTTGTGTGTATGTCTGTGTGATTGTGTGTATCTGCATGTCAGTGTGATTTGGTCTCTGTGTGATTGTGTGACTGAGTGTGACATGAGCGTATGTCTGAATGAGTGGCTATGTTCATCTAGGTCACTTTTCTTTCTTTTGTTTTTTTTCAAAGATTTATTTATTTATACATACAAGCTGGGGTACAGGCCAGAGGTCTGGGGCGGCGAGAGGGTTCACCAGAGACAGGGTGGGGAGCAGAACAGGCAGATCAGAAATACACTGCTGAGGGGAGCAGCGGGCGAGGCAGGAGAAGTCTGCCGCACCATGTGGGATTCTCCATGTGGGATTCATGACTGGGCGTCGAACTCGCATCGCTGCTGCCGACAGCTCCACAGCGCTGCGCTCAACCGCTGCGCCACCAGGGAGGCCCCATCTAGGTCACTTTTCACAGAATCACGCATTTATGTGCGGTGCGTTTGAGGTAAGTTCCCTCAAACTTCACCATCTCTAGCTGAAAGTCACATATCTACCATGACCTGCCCATTTCCCAGGTAGGGAAAGTAATCCCAGAAAGCAGACTCATATTGCACAAGGACACAGTGGGCCTGGTGGAGAGCACGGAGAGAGATCCATGCCTCCTGATTGCCTGAACAGGTCCCTCTCTACCCAGGAGCTTGTCTTCCTGCATCAGTACTCTGGGTAATGAGTGTAGCATGCCCTGCCTCACACATCATTCCTGACTGAGTGTGATGGGAATAACTGTGTGGTTATGTATGAATGTGATCACTGACCTACATGTTTCCACATGCCTAGGACCTGGGTGTCCCTGAGTCCTCTCACATCTGGGGCCTTCTGGACCCTAATATCCAAATGAAATCATTTGAACCCTCTTTATCACACAGGAGTAAGTCCATCACCTCCACTGAAATGTCTGGAATTCTTCATAAATCTCTCACTTTTGGTCACCTTCCTCCTATGGCCAGTGGCCTCTCTTCTTCCATCCCTACCTAACCTCAAAGCTGTCCTGCCCCTGGGTGTCAGAGGATGATGACAGCATATACATTTGGAAACCCAGGTAGAGGCTCAGGTTTTGACACCCTAGAAAATTCATCATCCCTCTTGGCCACCTGCTCCCAGGGGTCTTATCTCTCAGCCAAATGCCCCCTTCTCTCTGGACTTTTAACCCTTTGTCTCATCTTTCAGAGTCAAACATATGTTCAGTGCCTCCCCCTAAGCAAATAGTTGTCTCTTCCAGAGAAATTGCTTTCCTCTCCAGGAAGACATTCCAATTCCAGCCTTATCACTTTATTCACATAGCATATTTCATTCACATAGCATCAAATGAGCCATTTAAACTGTATAATTCATGGGTCTCCCTGGTGGTACAGGGGTTAAAGTCTCAGTGCCATCACACTATCACCAGACACTGTGGCCTAAGTTCCATCTCCAGCCAGGGAGCTGACCCACATGGCGCAGCAGACCTCTCCTGTCTCACCTGCTGCTCCCCTCAGCAATGTATTTCAGTCAATCTGCCTGTTCTGCTCCCCTGTGCCTCTGGTGAATCCTCTCACTCCCCCCATCTCTGGCCTACACCCCAGTTCTTGTATGCATAAATTAAATAAAGATAAATCTTTTAAAAAGTGTGTAATTCAGGGATGAGATTTTTGTACATCACAGGTCTGACAAAGGGACAGTCAGTTTCCAAAACCTATAAAGAATTTATGCAACTCAGGGCCTCCCTGGTGGCGCAGCGGTTGGGCGCTGCGCTGTGGAATTGTCGGCAGCAGCGACGCGAGTTTGACACCCAGCCGGGGACATTCCCACATGGCGCAGGCAGACCTCTCCTGCCTCTCCTGCTGCTCCCCTCAGCAGTGTATTTCCATCAATCTGCCTGTTCTGCATCAATCTGCCTGTTCTGCTCCCCACTCTGTCTCTGGTGAACCCTCTCGCCGCCCCATGCCTCTGGACTGTACCCCAGCTTGTATGCATAAATAAATAAATCTTAAAAAAAAAAAGAATTTATGCAACTCAACCTTAGCAACAACAAAGACCAAATAATCTAATCAAAGCCAGTCAAAAAATGGGCGTACATAGATACTTCTACAAATAAAATATAGAGATGGCCCACACACACATGAAAAAATGCTCAACATCACTGAATTATAAGAGAAAGGCAAGTCAAAACCACAGTGAGATATCACCTCATCCCTGTAAGAATGATCTATATAAAAAAGTGTAAATAAGTGTGGGTAAAGATGTGAGGGAAAAGAAACAGTCACCCAAGTTGGGAGAAATGTAAGCTGGTCTAACACTCTAGAAATGGTATGGAAATTCCTCAAAAACTAAAAATGGGGGGCCTCCCTGGTGGCGCAGCGGTTAAGCGCTGCGCTGTGGAGCTGTCAGCAGCGGCGACGCGAGTTCGACGCCCGGCCGGGGAGAATCCTACATGGCATGGCAGACCTCTCCTGCCTTGCCCGCTGCCCCCCTCAGCAGTGTATTTCTGATCTTCCTGTTCTGCTACCGGCTCTGTCTCTGGTGAACCCTCTCGCCGCCCCACACCTCTGGCCTGTACCCCAGCTTGTATGTATAAATAAAAAATAAATCTTTAAAAAAAATCCCTTTAAAAAAAAACAAACTAAAAATGGGAATCCCATATGATCCAGCTATACCACTACTAAGTATTTACTCTGAGAATTAGAAAACACTAAAACTGAAATCTTTACACACTTCTATGTTCACAGCAGCACTATTTACAACAGTCAAATCATGGAGTCAAACTTAAAAGCTCACTGTCAGGGGCCTCCCTGGTGGCCTAGGGGTTAAATCTCAGCACTATGCCACTACTACCTGACATCAGTTTGGCCAGGGAGCTGACCCACATATAGTGCAGCAGGTCTGCTGTCTCACCCGCTGCTCCCCTTAGCAGTGTATTTCAGTAAATCTTCCTGCACCTCTGGCCTACACCACAATTCTTCTATTAAAAAAAAAAAAGTTCGCTGTCAGATGACTGGATAAAGCAATGGGTGGGTACATACTCAATGTAATACTACCCAGATATTATAAATGATGAAATAATGCCTTTGGGAAAAACTAGGTAGATCTTGAGGTAATAATGCTAAATAAAATAAGTCAGAAAATCAGATGACTTCACACATATTGGAATAACCACAGCAGACAAACTGATAAAATAAACCTAGAAATAATTTAGACTCACTGAAAAATATAACAGTTACTTAAGGGGCTCAGGGGAGGGAAGAAAGAATAGAGGAGGGAGGGTAGTTGGGTATTGGGCACTGGGGCTTTGGTGGAGAGTAAGCAAAGCATGTGCATGTATGATGCTATAATCCCAAAATTATATAGTTGAGCAAGTGATTGACAAATTAATAAAATTGTGGGGGGAGAGGCCTCCCTGGTGGTGCAACAGGTTAAGTCTCAGCACTGTGAAACTATCCAGAGCCACTGAAGCATGAGTCCGATCCCCAGCCAGGGAGTTTCCCAGATGGCGCAGCAGACCTCTCCTGTCTCACCTGCTGCTCCCCTCAGCAGTGTACTTCAGTTGATCTGCCTGTTGTACTCTCCTCTCCGTCTCTGGTGAATCCTCTGACCCTCTGCCCCACACCTCTGGCCTAAACCCCAGCTTGTATGCATAAATAAATAAATCTTAAAAATAAATAAATAAATAAAATTGGGGGGAATAAAGTAGACAACTCAGTAGCATCTAATACATTCATAATATTGTAATCACCACCACAATCTAGTTCCAGAATATATCCATCACCCCAAAAGGAAACATACCCATTAGCAGTCACTTCTCATTTTGACCCTGCCCCAGCCCTTGGCAACCATTAAACTTTCTGTCTCCATGGACTTGCCTATTCTGGATATTCTGTATAAATAGAATTATATGGTACTTTTTGTGACTTGACTTCTTTCAGTAAGTATGTTTTTGAGCTTCATCTGTGTTGTAATAAGTGTTAGGTATTCATTCCCTTTTATGGCTGAATAATATTCCATTATGTGGATGGACATTTTATTTACCTGTTCATCTGTTAATAGACAATTTCAGCTATTACAAAAAAGCTTCTGTGAACATTGACCTATAAGCATTTATTTGAATCCCTGTTTTTTTTTAAGATTTATTTATGTAGGCCAGAGGTATGGGGTGGTGAGAAGATTCACCAGAGACAGAGTGGGAAACAGAACAGCCAGATCGCCATCAGTGAAATATACAGCTGAGGGGAACAGTGTGCGAGACAAGAGAAGTCTGCTGCACCATGTGGGAAGCTCCCTGGCCGGGGATCGAACTCATGCTGCAGGGGCTCTGGATAGCTTCACAGTGCTGTGCTTAACCCATTGCGCCACCAGGGAGGCCCTTGAATCCCTGTTTTTAATTCTCTTGGGTATATAACTAAGTGTGAAATTGTGGGTCATAGGGTAACTATGTTTAACTCTTTGGAAAATTGTTAAACTGTTTCCACAGCAGCTATACCATTTTACATTCTTATCTGCAATGTACAAGGGTTCTAATTTCACCATATCCTTGCCAATAGTCATTTTATATGTATGTGTATGTATTTAAAAAATATTTATTTATTTATTTATTTAATTAATTAATTATTATTATAGGCATTCTGGTGGATATGTCAGCCTGGCTATTCTATTACTTTTTGTCTCTGCTCCCCATACCCCTACTCCCAATAGCACACAATTTTTTCTCTCTTTGTCTGATGTCTTTGTGTCACACCAATTGTGGTGTGTAGTGCTGGGTCTATGTCTGGACAAAACTGTCTCTCATTATCAGGGTGTTGATTCATGTTAGTATGATTGTCTGTATATGCTTGGCTAGCAGTGACAGGGCAGTGGGCGCTGTGTAATTGCGTGACTAAATACTCACATACATGACAGGGCTATGCGCAGCTACCTCTGTCTTATGAATAGCTGCTTTCGTGGCTACAGCATTCTCTTTGTGATGGTGTGTGCAGCAGGTATTAGGCTTTTGTGTGTAAGGCTACATTTGTGTTTGATGGGTCGTGTGACTACATTTTCTATAGCTCTGTGACAATATATCCAGGAACTCCCATTTGTCTATTTGACTGTGGTTCAATCATATCGACATGACTGTGTGTGACTGTGTGACTGTGTGTGATTGTGTTGGCACCTATCTGTGATGATGAATTCTATGTCTGAGGTATTGTGTGGCTAGAATATTGTGTAACCAATACAGTATATGGCTGCATTTTGGTGTCTGGGAATTGTGTGTGTGCATGATCTATATGACATACAATTATATGGACAGGGACTGTATGGTGTGTGTCACTGTGTAATTACACATTTCATGTGTGAGTGACTACGAGCTGTGTCTGTGATGTATGTCTTGTTGCCCACCTGGGCTCCCTGGTGAGCACAGTGCAGGTCCCTGATGCAGAGTCTCACTCCCTCCCCCACGAGTCAGAAACCCAGCAGCATCCCAGTCAAGAGCGGGGCTGGTACGTGTCTTCCACAGGTCAGGCAAGTCCTGTGGTCCTATCCAACAGTCCAATCTCACACAGGATGGGGGTCACATCCCCTCCCCAGCACCCACTACACTGGAGCAGTGCAGTTCCATCAGCCTCAGCTTCCACACTTCCCCCTCTCCTGCAGCACAGCCTGGGGGTCCACAGTAGATTCAGCTGATGGCAGAGTCCCCTCATGCCACTGGGCTCAGACCCTAGGAACTCACAACCCAGAAAAATTAAAGTTAGCCTAACATGAAGCGCCAGCCCCTAGTCCTCCCACTCACCAGGGACAGAACTTCGGCTGTTTTGGGCTCCCACCTGATAGTAGCCACCAACATCTGGGGAGTCTGATAATGCTTGGCTTGGCAGGGCGTTTGTGCCAAGTCCTGCCGTCAGCATGGTTGCTGTTCTTTTTTGGGGAGGGCAGAGCTGCAGTTCCCTAGGTTGGAAAGAAAGGGTCTTTAAGCCCCTTCCCAGAATACGTGTTTTGCTTGTCATGTCTTCTCCAAGAAGGTAACTGAAATCAGGTCCCCAAGTCTCTCCTGTGCTGTACCATTTTACATTCAGGAACTCATTTTACCCAACTCTTGAGCCCCCCAATCCCTGATCCCCTTACCCCTGAGCCCCCAGTCCCTGACATCTGACATGGCTCTAGACACAGGCTCTGTCTTTTGGTCCCAAACTGTCAGAAGAGAGGTCTATTCCCCAGAAACAGTGACCCCCGCCTTGCCTGCCCCTTATCAGGGGCTGCAGCCAATCAGCTAAAGTCAGAGAAGAGCCTTCCAAGGGGCCACCAGAGCTTCAGAGTCCACGAGGCTGCTAAGGGAGAGGAGGCCTGAGGCCCATGGTGGGCACCAGCCATGGGTGCCGCTGAGACTGCCTTGCCCTCCATCAGCACATTGACTACCCTGGGCCCTTTCCCAGAAACGCAGGAAGACTTCCACAAGGTGGGGCCAGGGGGGGTTCAAGGTGGGCTGGTGGGATCTTGGTCTGGGCTCACAGCTTGGGGGTCAAGTCTGCCTCTTGCCCTGACAGGTGGTCAGATCTTTTCCAGAGACCTGGCCAGGAATCGGGGTGCTCAGCCAAGGCCAGGGATCTGGATTTGGTCTGAGGTAGGGGGGTATTTCTGTCATAGAAAATGAAGCTAGGAGCTGAACCCCTTGAGGATCTTGGCTCAGTGAGACAACCCTAGATATCAGGGGAGTACAGCAAATGTGCCTAGGGGACATCTGGGAATTAATCTTGGGAATTAATCTTTTGGGAGGACAGGGAAGGAGATTCTGAGGGAAACTGAGGCAAAGGTCCCCCCCTCCACCGGTCTTCCATTCTTGACTCTGCCACCCCTTCCCCCATGCTTGTGTGGCTGCAGATAATGTAAGTCTTATCTCTTGTTTCCAGCCAGACCCAGTAGACCTCTGTCCCAAGAGCTGAGGGGCTGGGGGTTGGAGGCACTGTTCAGGGGAGTGTGACCTACTGACATGAGACACAAGCAAACAAGACCCTCTGGCTAACCTGTGCCCATTAGGGTGTCTGGTACCCTCCATCTCTGGGCTGGGCACCGTGGGTACCCTGAAATCTCACTCGACTGCCTTCCTTCTGCAGTGGTGGCGCTCTGAGGAGGTACAGGACTTGGGTCCTGGCCCCCCAGACCCCACCGGGCTGCCCCTCCACGTGAAGCTGGAGTCAGAGGACACAACAGTAGAGAGCAAAGAAGACGAGAGGGACGAGGACACCGCCTGGGACCTGGATCTCCTCCTCACCAACTTTCCCTACCCAGAGCGGGTCGGTGCGTCCCAGACTCCGGGAGAAGGCACCGGGGCACAATTCCCGCAGCAGCCAGATACTCTGGGCGCCTACGCGGGAGGCCTGGGGCTGGTGGCTGGGCTCTTCGGTCCCGAGGGACACCCAGGCTGGGCGCGCCCAGCCCCACGTGTTTCAGCCCCCGACGCCTTTGTGGGGCCAACCCTGGTCCCGACCCCCGAGCCCAAGGCGCTGCCGCTGCAACCGGTATACCCGGGACAGGGTGTGGGAACCCCGGGCAGTTACTTCCAGCGGAACGGGCTTTCGGTGCCTGCGGCGCCGGGCGCCCCCTACGGGCTGGTGTCTGGGTACCCCGCGCTGTACCCAGCGCCTCAATACCAAGGGCACTTCCAGCTCTTCCGGGGGCTCCGGGCTCCCGCGCCCAACCCCGCCGCGCCCGCCTCCTTCCTAAGTTGTCTGGGTCCCGGAACAACGGGTGTGGGACTCGGGGGGACGGTAGGAGACCCAGCAGGGACAGCCGAAGTCGCACCATCCAAGCGCAGCAGGCGCACCTGGGCGCGAAAGAGGCAGGCGGCGCACACCTGTACGCACCCGGGCTGCGGCAAAAGTTACACCAAGAGCTCACACCTGAAGGCGCATCTGCGCACGCATACCGGTGAGTGAGCGAAATGCCGAGCTGGAGGCTCGGCCTTGAGATCACAGCTCCGTGGGTTGGGGGGCTGGAAACTCGAATCAGGGGCGTGGCTGGAAGGGCCGGGCCTGAGGCTGAAACTGCAGCAGAGTCTGCCAGCTGGGGGCCTGCTCGCATCCTCAGGAAAGGGGCGCTAAAGTACCCTAAGCGGTGAGGAAGGTAGGTGGGGATGGAGAGGAGACTTAGAGAAACTGGGGAGCGATTTGGAGAACTGACCGGGAAGACCTGGGCAAGGCACCAGCTGAGGAGCAGAAAGCCAGGCTACTGAAGCAAGGAGCAGGGCTAGAGGAAGACATCCAGAGAGGAAACGCTTGGAAAGCCAGAGAGAGACAGGCCTAAAGAACACAGGATTCAGGTTTAGGGCAAGTAGGGAGCGCAGAGGTAGGGGTTGTAACCAGGAGTATACAGGCATAGAAAGCTAGTGTTGCTAGGTACTGAGGCAGAGCCAGACGGCAGGGAATGTGGCCTGAACTCAGGAGGTGAGACTATAAGATGCAGAGTTTAGGGACCCACAAGTGTAGGCAGGTCCTGGAGGGGAGGGTGACTAGCAGGGAAACAGAGGAGAGTAGGCTTGGGAGAAGCTGGGTCTGAAGTATCCGAAGACCTGGGCGGGGCCTTGGAATAGAAGCTGGAAAAGGAGTGAGGCCTCACTAATGGTGGGGCCAGGTGTACAGACCTGTCCAGGGTCGCAGGCAGGGAGTGTGCAATTCTCCCACACAGGACATGTAAGACGAGATGAATTTCAGAGTTTAAGAGCCAAGGCCAGGGTTGGGCAGCAGCTAGAAGGTTCCTTGGGCTAAAAGGGGAACTGAAACACAAGGTGCAGGGCCAAACAAACAAAAACAACAACAGGATGGATGACTTTAGGATGCAGGAAGGGTACCAAGGGACACGCGCACAAATGGAGTCAATGGTGTGGTGTACTGGACAGGACTCCCATGCGCCCAGGGAGTGAGGAAAGGAGAGGCAAGAGGATGCTAGTACCAGAGAAAAGGTGAGGGTCACAGAGAGGAGGGAAGAGGACTCCCTTCCCTCCTCTGGAGAGTGAGTGCCTCTTTACATTTTGTACCCTAGGCTCCTCCTTTGCTTCATCCTAGTCCTGCCTAGGCTGTGCACAGGAATGCAGCCAGATGCAAGAGAGGATGGGGCGGGGTGGGGCGGAGCCGGGAGGACCTTCAGTGGCGCTCAAGATTTCCTTGCCCCACAGGGGAAAAGCCATATGCCTGCACTTGGGATGGCTGTGGCTGGAGGTTCGCGCGCTCCGATGAGCTGACCCGCCACTACCGGAAGCATACTGGACAGCGTCCCTTCCGCTGCCAGCTCTGCCCGAGAGCTTTTTCGCGTTCTGACCACCTGGCCTTGCACCTGAAGCGTCACCTTTGAGTCCTGCCCAGCCACTTGGACCTTCCTGTGGACTGGGGATAGAACAAGAGCAGATCTATGAGGGTAGTTTTTCCTTCCGATGGACCCCTGCCCGGACTGGCTGCCCCTCAGATCCACATATCTAAAGAGTAAGGACTGACCCATAGACCTGGGGAGCCTCCAACAGAGGCACCCACATGTCCTCAGATACATAGAGTCACAGAGATGTCCAACGGTCATGCAGACACAGCGAGACAGACTTCCAAATGAACAATTCAGGTGAACATTCAGATTTCCGACAGAGAAACAGACACTCTGCTGGACCCTTAGACCAGCTCACAGGTGGCCCTGGAAAGTGGGAGGGGTTGTGGGCTGAGGCTTCCCTGGGTCTAGAAGGGGCTTTGCACTGTGATTTGCATAGTGGCTGCAATCTGCTGTGAATGGTTATTATGGGTCCTGTAAAAATTCCCTCCCAGATAAAGCTTCAGTGTTGGCCCGACTTTGTGGATTTTGAGTGCTGGAATATGGGAGGAATGTGCACCCCCATTTGTGCATGTGATATTAGGGAGGCATACACACCCTTATCTCCTAAACCTCTGCCAAAATGAACCGGGAAAACAGGAAAAACAGCTCCAAATACCAAGGATGAGGGTGATAAGACTCCTGCCTGTAAGTGACCCTCCTGCCTTAAGTGACCTCCCCCACGGAGGTCACCCTTCCCAGACCCCACCAAAAGTTATACGGAAGCTACTTTGTATAAAAACTCCCTGTTCCCTTTGCTCAGGGGCCCAGGTTTTTAGAGGTGACTCTCTTCGGGGACCGCCGGTCTCTCCCGGACCCACCAGTGTAATAAATCTCCTGTGTTCACCGTGACCGAGTGCCATTTAGTCTTTCCCGCGTCACCATCCGCAACACCACCACCTTGCAGGCCTTGCTACCTCTTTTCCTTAGCTCCCCGCCACCCACCCAACATCAGGCCACATCGCCCTTGCCTTCTTCCTTGAACACCAGGGACAGTCATAGCGACAGGTCCCTCCGTTTAAGAGCCCTCAGCCTCTAGTGCCAGAGCCCAAGTACCCCTGGCTTGTTACAATCCAAGCTACTAGCCTAGTTTAGTGGGGCCCTGGGAAAACATGAAAACATGCAGAATGAAAAGGGGAGGACTAAAGCCCGAGAACTACTTAATAGAGCAAAGATCAAAAGAATTAAAGCTCAAGCTGTAAAGCAGGCGAGGAAAAAAATCCAAATTTGCGTTTGACCCAGAAAGCTGAGGAGCAGCGGGATCCCGCGTAAGAGTGAGGATTGGCATTGGCCAGATTTAAAGAGACAAAGACCTGGCAGCGTGAGGGAGACGTGAGCTTTGATTCGCCGAGAGGGGAATAGGAGGCCGGACTCGGTTCCACCTGACCGTGAAGGGGCGTGGTCTGGACTAAGCGCCAGAGGGTGGGGTGTATCCAGCGTGTAGATCTAGGGAGCAGGAGGCGGGCTTGCGAGGAGCTACAGCCCGAAAGGAAGCCCCGCCCCTGGGGGGGACCTGGGATTGCCTTTTCAAATCACTGCGTCTCTCCTCGCGGGCGTAGTCTCCACACTCGTGATGTTGCTGCCCCGGTTCTCAAGCCGGTACGGAGAAGTGAAAGTCGCCCGGAGTTGGGCCTGCCCCAGCTCGTGACCCGGCGGCTCGTGACCCAGCTGCCCACGGTTCCGACACAGATTCCTCCATCCCAGCCCCATGGCCGCGCTAAGCCCGCTGCTACTGGCGGCGCTGCTGTGGGTCCCTGTAGGGAGCCTGACCTGCTATGGAGATTCTGGGCACCCTGTGGACTGGTGAGTGCGCGGGCACCCACCGTCCCACCCCCTCTGGCCTGGCCTGGGGATTGCTGCGCTCCTTCACAACCTGGGGTAACCATTTCCTGCTCCATTTCCGTCTACTCCCTAAACTCTAGGTTTGTCGTCTACAAGCTGCCGGCCGAAAGCGGATCCGGCGATGCGGCACAGAGGGGGCTGCGATACAAATACTTGGACGAGCACTCAGGGGGCTGGCGCGACGGCGTAGGGTCCATCAACAGCTCGGAGGGGGCAGTGGGGCGCAGCCTGCTGCCGTTGTACCGGAACAATGCCAGTCAGGTGAAGGAGTGCTGGATGAGCCCCGGGTGGGACTTTAAGGTGAACCAGGCCTGGAGGAAACCTTGACTTTGCCTTTCAGCTGGCCTTTCTACTCTACAACGACCAGCCGCCCAAAGCCAGCAGAGTTCTGGACTCTTCCAGTCGAGGACACACAAAGGGTGAGGCCTAGATTGGAGGCTGGGAAGGGCTCTGGTTTCCCTAGGCATCTTCCCCTGTTGATCCCTCACCGAGGAGGGAGTGGCTGTTCTGTCAGACCCTGGGCATCTGTTTCCTCATCTTAAATTATCCTTCCTCTGGACTATGAGAATTGACTACTGTAGAAACAGTTTCACAGGGACCACTACACTGCCCAAGCCCTTTCAGGCCCCCTGCAAACCAAGAGTGTTGCTGGTTGGACTTGTGTTTGTTGGGAGCCCCCAGTAGTCCCCTGATTCCCGCCTTCCGGTTTAGGTGTGCTGCTCCTGGACCAAGGAGGGGGTTTATGGCTGGTCCACAGTGTTCCTCGCTTCCCTCCACCTGCTTCCTCTGCTGCATACAGCTGGCCTCCTAATGCCCAAACCTATGGGCAGACACTGCTCTGTGTGTCTTTTCCCCTGGCCCAGTTCGTGAAGATTGGTGAGTGGGGAAAGGGAGACACAGCGAATCCCTGATCCCCAGGCTACAATGTGGAACAGTTCATTTTCTCCTTCTTTTGTCTTCAGGCAGACAGCTGACCTATACCTACCCCCTGGTATATGAACACAAGCTGGAAGGGGCCTTCTCTGAGAAATTTCCTGAGCTAGAGGACTTGATCAAGGGCCACCATGTTCGCCACGGGCCTTGGAACAGCAGTGTAACACTCGCATCAGAGGCAGGGGCCACTTTCCAGAGCTTTGCCAAATTTGGGAACTTTGGAGATGGTGAGCCTGCAACTGAGGGTTAGAGAACTCTTTCTTTGCAATGGGAATGTCTGGTGTGTACATGGCTAAAGGATAAGGACTGGGCCTCTTTGGGAGTTACCACGTGAGATGTAGGCAATCAATAGACCTGGGTTCAAATATTAGTTTCTGACTGTGTGATGCATGATTTACCTAAAGCCTCAGTTTGCCTATCTAAAAAATGGGGATGCTGATATCTACTTTAAAGGATTGTTATGATGCATATAAAAGTGTTTAGTAATGACTATGAATTTTAATGTCATTCCCAGGATTACCAGGAATTGGTGACTGAGGAAACAGTTCAGAGAGGGCAAGTGGTCTAGGGAATGCCTTGCAGTGACCCTGACTCTGCCTATATCCTCTTTCTACTCTCTGCAGACCTGTACTCTGGCTGGTTGGCAGAAGCCCTTGGCAGCAACCTGCAGGTGCAGTTTTGGCCAAACTCTCGTGGCACCCTGCCTTCCAACTGCTCTGGGGTCCATCATGTGCTTGATGTGACCCAGATAGCCTTCCCTGGGCCAGCCGGACCAACCTTCAGTGCCACAGAAGACCACTCCAAATGGTGTGTAGCCCCAGAAGGAGCCTGGGCCTGTGTGGGTGACATGAATCGGAACCTCAGAGAGGAGCATCGGGGCGGGGGCATAATGTGTGCCCAGCTCCCCACCCTCTGGAAGGCCTTCCAGCCTCTAGTGAAGGCCTGGGAGCCCTGTAGGGAGGAAAGCAAAGCCTTCCAGCAAGCCCAGGAGAGCATATAAGAGCTAAACCTTAATTATGTGCCTTGCTGTGACTGTGACTCAGCCTAATCATCTGGGAAATGGGAATCATAGCACCTGACTCTGGAATGTTGAGGAATAAAAGGAAATTAAATGGGGTTATTAACCCTTTCATCAGGTAAGCACTGACCTCTGAACAGCACTGCAGCTCCCTAAGGGTCTTGAAGCAGCTGAGATCCAAAGCGGTACTGCAAGAGAGGGCCCACCCAAGACTCACCTCCCTCTTTGGTAACCAGGACTGGCGTTCACAAACATGATTTACTAGGGGAGGAGGGGTGAGTACAGAAAGGTCACAGAGCACAGTCGCGCTTTATTTATATGTGTACATATGTATACAGGTCGCTGTACAGCGCAGGGCCAGGAGTCCTCTCAGCTATGGGCTAGGTGGTATGGGTCAGGGCGCCCCCTTTTTCATCAGGCCTGCTGGGGGCACAGGTTCAGCAGGGCACTGGGAGGTCAGCCTCACCTCAGGTTTGGTAGCAGGAACCAGGAGGGAAGTCGGTGGGGCTGGGGGTCCTGCACCACTAGGTGCATTCTTCATGGGGGTTAGGGATGGGGTCTGGGATTCTGGGGAAAGCTTGGGGGAGGTGGGCTTGGAACGAGGTCCACTCAGTGTGGTTCGTTCCTCTACCACCTCCAGTACCCAGCGCTCCCGGCCCCGGGGCACCTCAGGGGCAGGAGATGCCAGGTGTACAGATTCCTGTGACCCCTTGTAGTCTGCTCCTGGTGACTGCGGAGTCTGGACCTTGGTCGCAGGCCGCGCTGGTTCTACTACAATGGGCACTGGAGGTGTGCCCACCTCACCAGAGCTACTGCGCCGGCCTGTCTCGTGTTCCTGCACTGGACTCAGTGCAGCCTTAGCCACAGCCCTTGCTGCCCCACCCAAGACATCCTCTGTCTGCACACTCTGGTGCCGCGTACAGCTGGTGTCCCGCTCCAGGGTCCTGCTCCCCGGCGTGGTCCCACGGGGTGGGGTGGAGGCCTCAGTGCTGCTGAGTGACTCCTCCTTATTTGACTTTGATGGCCTGAGGGTACCCTCGGGCAGCAGTGGGTCTGAACTCAGGCTCAGGGGAGACTCCTGGCGGCCCAGGCGGCGAACAGCAACCTGCCGCTGAGCACCAGGACCCTCAACAGGGGGTGTCTCACCATCAGACTCAGCGAGGCTATGCAGCGCCAGCTCACCATGGAAGTCCTTCCGGAAATCTGGGTGGCCCACCTCAAGGCTGTGTTTGCGCAGTGCCCCCTTCTTATCGGCACCCAGGGAGGCTCCCAGCTTCTCAGCTGATTGCACACGTTTAAGAAGCGGTGAGCGTGGGGGTTCAGCACTCTTGGGGCGTGGCCGCACCACAGGTGGTGATGAGTGTAGCTTGGCAGGAAAGCTTTGTGTTGTGTTGGAGCTGCCCACGGTATGGCCTGGCAGTGGTGGTGGTGAGGCCTGCGTCGGGGACGGTGTGTGAGCCAGTGGCGACAGAGGGATGTTACCCGCTGACTTACAACGAGCAGAGCGGTACTGGCGGTGCAGTTTCGGTGACAGACCATGCAGTGTGCTGGGCCGGATGTGGTGTGATGCAGATGAAGCTGGCGAGTTGGGCGTGCTGGAGGCCGGTGAGCTGCTCTGAGAGGAAGCACCTGCAATTGGGAGAGGGTATTGTGTGCGGCAGGCACGCCAGGGCTCCAGGCCAGTCACACCACACACACCAGTGTGACTCCAGCACATGGTCAGCTTACCTAGGTAGGCAGAGTCCGGCGTGGAGCGGTAGCTGTGGGTGGGGGAGCGCGCAGGGAGCCCATGTGTGGGCGAACCAGGAAGGCTGTCGCTGGACGACAGGGAGCGGTTCAGCGATGACAGAGAGCGGCTAGTGTGCAGCAGATTTGACTGCTTTGTGATCTTCCGGAAGAGAGAGCTGCGCTTCTTGCTGGGGGGATAAGGCCACGAACCCTTGATCGGACTCCAGAACTCCCAGCTCCTCCCATTTTAGGGCTCACAACAGCACCTGGGACTACCCAGTCTGAGTTTCCCTCTCTAGCCACCCACTTATCAGGATGGAAAGAAGTTACCTGAGCTAGATCCTGTTTGGTTCCTCCCTCCTCAAGACTTACCTACCCCTTTCTGACACTACCTTTCCCAGCTGGAAATACCCATCAAAGCAGAAACAACTTTCTTTCCCCACCCACCTATCTAGTCCCTCTCTCTCCAGCTAAACATACCATTCATTCAGGAAAAAAATTCACTTAACAGCTCTGACTTCTCTCAAATCCCCCCTCATTCCTAATCCAGGCCAACCCTGGGCAAAACAGAGTACTCTTCTGGCCCCACCCACCTCTCCCAGCACCTCCTACTTACAAGGGAAGAAATTACTTCAGTTGGCCCAGTCTTGCTTAGTATGTGCATTCCAGATAGAAATCCCCTGTCTTAGCCCTTCCCTATTGTCTAAATACATGCCACAAAGCAGGGCCATCCCCTGGACAGTGCCCCTCTTTAGGCCACATCTGCTGGCCCTGCCAACCTTCCCAAGACACTCCCACAATGCCTTTCTCCCAGTCTAGGAATCTGGCATGGCTTGCCTTCTGGCTTCTCCCACTTTTCCAGTTCCTTCTCTGTTCTCTGGATTTTGCTTTTCACTCAGAAACCAGGGCACCTACCTGTGCACTTTTGGCTCCAGTTCTCACCAGTGCCCCTCCTAGCCCAAAGTCCCACCCAGTGCTCAAAACCTGGAGTATTCTGAGACCTGCAGTTAGTCCCGTCCACCGCCTTTGGCCCTACGCACCTCTCCTGGCCCTCCTTGGCAGAAGGCCGCTTATTTCTCCGAGCCATTTTGGCCTTGTAGCTGCTGCGTCGCGCAGGGCCTATGCGGATGGAGGTATTTTCGAAGGGCGTTGTGGTCACTGCCACCTTGTTGCCACTCTGAGGGGTGGTGGGTAGAAGGGGAGGAAAGCAGTTGCAGCTCCTGGGGACCTCCTCCACCAACCTCTCCCCTCCAGGATGCTCCTTCCCTCACACTCACCTTAAGGATCAACTCCACGACCTCAGGATGCACCATGCCATGTACAGGCTCCCCATTCACATGGGTGATGAGGTCCCCTGCACAGAGCCCCGCCTCCTGGGCTGGGCCCCCCTCCTCCACGTGCTTTGGACAGGGGCCCACAAGGACAGGTTAACAGGATTAGTAACAAGGAAAGCTCACTAAGCTTATGTGCCAGACACATGCATGTACAGTACAGTAATGTACTCTTAACACTGTATGAAATGGAAATTACTTTCCTCATTTCACAAAGAAACTCAGAGGCAAGTGACAGCAAGGGTCACCAAGACTGCATAGCTCCAGAGTTTGAGCTGTCCCTCATACCTGGAAGACCTACTTTCTCCCCAACCCCATCCCGGGACACCACCCATGATGCTCACCCAGACAATGTGGTGGACACTGTAGACATCTGAGTCACCCATGTAGACACGGATGGCCCGAAGAGTGAAGCCATACTTCTTGCCTGAACGTTGGATGGTGATGGGAGAGCGAAGCCCACTCACAGCCGGAGAGTAGTCCCGACTGGGTGAGGAGTCTCGTGAGGATGGGTTGGAGGAAAGAGAGCGAGGTGACATGGGGCTGGCCAGGGGTGAGCTTCCATGAGGGTCCACTGTAGACACAGAACCATGGTCAGAGGTCAAGGCCAGTAAGACACAGCTCTCCCAGTATCTGCTCTTCCCTCCCCTAAAAGACAAATAAAGTCCCAGTGCATTCATTGGTCCATCTCAGAGCCAATCATTGTGGACAAGGAATATGCAGTATTTTCATTAGCCTGACCTGGCACAAATCTGGACAGCCCCTCCCCTGCCTTCCCTCTAACAGCCTAGCGTCACCTGCAGGAATCATGACAGATAAGGCAGTGGCTGAGGCTGACTTGATGACTTTGCCCCCAGTTCGAGCAGGTCTCTTCTCTACCGCGGGGTCTCCTGACAGCTGCTGGTGCCGTGCTCTACGCAGAACTAGGTCATTGGTGGCTCTAGGTCCTGATAGATCCGCATCCTTCGAGGTTGGGCACAAGTCGCCCGGGCGTGGCTGTTCTGCTGTAACAGAGTTAAAGGTCATTCCAAGATCACAGACTTACGTGATGCTGTTCCTTCTGCCTGGAATGCTCTTCCACTTCTCTCACTGGATTGTGAGTTTCATGGGAGTAGCACAGATCCTGACATAGAGGAGTGCTCAAATACATTTGTTGACTGTGGGTGGATATGAGGTGTCCCTTATGCTGATGAGAATCCCAGGTTGGAGTGTGAAGAATGGGTGAGATCGTGCATAAACAGTAAACAGTACCGGGCTCATTGAAATTTCAATGTAAGCTCCTTAGTGAATTAGGGAAAGCGACTGGAGGGTTCACTCACTGGCCTCAGGATACCCAGCGTTGAGGGTCCCATCCCCTTGAGCTGCCTCTTTGTGGGCCCGCGAATCCAACGAGCCTGGGGGATCGGAAGTGGGCCGAGGAGGCCTGCGCAGACGGGCCTCATCCTCATCCTCTTGGGGGATGTTGAAGCGGCTTGGCTCCAGCAGCGCGGAGAAACGCCGGCGTGCGCCCAATGGGGGACTGGCCTCCCCTTCCAGGAAGCTGGCCTCAGACGCTGAGAAACGCTTGCTGCAAGGGAGGGGCGTGGTCAGAGAAGACACGCCCCCGTTGGCCCCGCCCCAAAAGCTGCCCTCTGCCAGCTCACATCTCAGGGGAGCCCCCTCGCCAGGTCTTCTCACGCAGGGTCAGGCCGCCCAGGCCCTCCCTCTTGCCGGCCACCTTCTCCTCTGAGCCTTTGGCACTCGGCTCCCTCTTGTTGGTCCCTGCTGCCGCCACTGGGGTCTTGGGTTCGTGCTGCGACAGTTGCTCCATACTGCTGTACACCTGCGAGGGAGGGTGTGTATGGTGGTGGGTTAGTTAGTTAGGCTCCTAGATCCCAGGCCCGGCCCCGCCACTTTTGTATCCCGCAACAACCTACTATTCTTCAGACCCCTCGCACACCCACAAAGTTAGGTCTTGCCCTATTTCAGTCCCTGCCTTGAATTATTTGCTCTCCTCCAGCCAGACCTCCCAGACCTCACCCAAATATATGTATCCTCGTCTAGATTAGGCCCTGTGCCCCACTACATGCTGTTCCTCCAAGCAAGATGAAGCCTGGTCTTGTCACAAGACTGTTTACCCTCTCCATCCCAGGTTCTGACCCCACCCTGTCCTGACCTAACCAGCTAGGGGCCCTCCCTCCCAAAACTGTTCAGGTTCCTGTTAGAACCCACTTAATGCCAGAGGCCTCTCCCAAGACTCTCATGCTGCCTCCCCACCACTCCCCTCATCTTACACAGGCCCTTTCCACCCCCTCAGTAACCTTCCCAAAGTGAAACCCAGAGCCTGGGATCTGCTTCCAGACTGCCCAGATAGAAAGACACACACCCTTCAGGCCCCCAACCCCGGACCTCACCCAGCCCCTAGCCCAGCCTCAGCCCACCTTGCTGAAGCGTGGAGAGCAGGAAGAGAATTGGCGGATCTCCACAGGCTCCTCCTCCGTTGTATCATCCTCATCATAGGAGTTCACATGGTGATACCTGTCTGAGCGGGCTGGGGAGGGGGTATAGGCAATGTCTGTGGGCATGGATCCATTCCTCAGATCATACCCCCAAGGGAGCCTGATGTTAGTCTGGCCATGCCCTGTCCCATGGTCCTACCTGATTCAGGTCCCGCCCCAGACTAGGTGCCTGGTCCTCCAAGAGACACCTTGCAGCACCCCTTCTAGAGAGGCCACACCCCCAGATCCCACCTAGGGTGCTCTCTACCCTGACTGCACCTCTGTCCAAGCCCCAACCCCTGCCTCCTTCTAGGCCCTAGCATTGTCTAAGCCCACACCCTGGCTCAACTTTATTTTTTTAAGATTTATTTATGCATATAAGCTGGGGTGTAGGCCAGAGGTGTGGGAGGTGAGAAGATTCACCAGAGACAGAGTGGGGAACAGAACAGGCAGATCAACTGAAGTACACTGCTGAGGGGAGCAGTGGGTGAGGCAGGAGAGGTCTGCTGCACCAGGTGGGAATCTCCCTGGCTGGGGATCGAACTTGCGTTGCATTGACTCTGGATAGCTTCATACTGCTGCGCTTAACCCATTGTGCCACCAGGGAGGCCCCTGGCTCAACTTTCTGACTGAGCTCTTTGCTCCCTTCTACATCCACCCTCCCAGCCCTGTTCTCCCCTTTCTGGTCTCACCAGACTCATACTCAATTTGTCACCTACTTCTTAGACTGAGCCCCATGCCCATATCAGGCCATGCCTCTGCTGCCTTAGGCCAGGCCTACTCAAGGACTCTATTCTCAGGATCCCACCCTCAACTCAGTTCCCGCCTCCTGTTCCTGCTCACTGTCGAAGTAGCTTGTGTCATCCTCTGACTCCAGGTGGGGGATGAACTCAGCCTTCTGCCTCAGCAGTCCTGTCCAGTCCAGGTCTCGAAAAAAACTGTGTTGTTTCACCTCAAAGGCACCACCTAGGGAAGAGAGGGTTGAAAGGGTTGGAGAGGGAATTCCAGTGACAGCTGATGGCTTGCCCAGCCTGGCATTTGTCTTTGGCCCCCCCAGGTTTAGAGCTCAGGCTGGGTCTGGACTTATGGAGCCCTTGCTCCGGGACAGCAGGAACCCAGGCCTCAGGTTCTCAGCACAGTGGGTCCCTTACCTGCCCCGAGCCGGACCAAGGGGTTGGTCTGCAGAAGGCTGGATATTAGGAGTTGGGCATCTGTGGGCAGGGCCTCATCTCCCTCAGGCCACAGAATGTCATCTGCAGAGCAAGGAGGGGGTGGGGGTTGCGTCTGGAGTCCATGTGGCACTGGGTATACCCATGTCCCCATATGCCCCACCTGCCCAACACAGAGGCACGCACCACTGATAACCTGTCCAAAAAGCTCTTCGGGTGTGTCTCCAAAGAAAGGCACACAGCCCACCAGGAACTCGTAGAGAATGATGCCCATGGCCCACCAGTCCACTGGCTTGCCGTAGCCCTGGCGCAGGATGACCTCGGGTGCGATGTACTCTGGGGTCCCACATACCTGAGGGCAGGTGGTCAGCCTGCGCCCTGACCGCAGGAGGGGCCTCGAGGGGGAGCCTCACCCCCCCACCAGGCCCTGTATCCCACAATATTGCCAGGTTACTCCACCCACAGGGACACCCCCTCCCCCCATGGCTGCACACACACCTGTTTGTCCAGGAACTCTCGGGCATCCTTCTCAATGTGGCCTTCATACAGGTTGGTGGTGAGGCTCATGAGCCCCATCTTGGAGAGGCCAAAATCTGTGAGCTTGATGTGCCCCATGGAGGTGATGAGAAGGCTACAGACATGAGTAGGGGCTCAGAGGTGAGGCCCATGCACATCACTCAGGGACCTTTTCTGCCAGTGCCTCCCAAGGGACAGGGAGGGAGTAACAAGAAAGGTCAAGGCTCACTTGTCAGGTTTGAGGTCACGGTGTACGATGCCATAGTTGTGCAAGTATTCAAGCGCCAGCACTGTCTCCGCGAAGTACATACGGGCCATCTCTACAGGCAGTGCCCCGATATTCTTTAGCAGGGTGGCACAGTCCCCCCCTGCAGGTGAAGGAGTAGACCCACATGAAGAGGGAGATATCCCAGGCCCAGAGCTGAGCACTTGACAAGCATCAGGTTCTCAAGTTATGTGTATCCGTTTTACAAATAAGGAAAACCGAGACTCAAAGAAGGATCTCCCTATCTTTAGGTAACACAGGAAGTGCCTTTTACTAGGCTTCTCTTACGCTCTTAGGCATAGTCCAAAATTGGTATAATCTGAGATTCAGAGAAAAGTTGGGTTATGGAAGGAATTGACGGTGGGAGGTGAGGATTGAAGGCTGCCTGCTTATGAACTGAGTCTGATAGCCCTGCCCCCAATATAGCTGGAGTCTGAACAATGACAGTCTGAGCCTTAAGATGTAAAATATAGATTACCGGCCCCCACCGGAATTATTGTAAGCAGCATTCTTAGAGTCAGATTTCCTTCCAAATGTAGTATCTAGGATAACATGAAACCAAGCAGCTCTAATGAGTCAGTCCTTGGCCTTTTCTATTTTCACAAAGATTGCTAAGCTCATAGGTTGTAAGCTGGGATCTGGTGGATGGCAACCTCACTATATCAGAGACTGTCCAAAGGGTAGCCCATATGTGAGAGAGCAGAGCTAAGATATGGAGAGTCCTAGTGACATGATTTGAGCACCTAGATATAGCCATTCCTGAATGTGACAATGAGTTTTTTTTATTACAAGTCATAACTATCTTTTTTGTGAGCCACGCATAGCTGGGTTACAAAACCTTACAAATTAGGGCCTCCCTGGTGGCACAACGGATTAAGCACAACACTATGAAGCTATCCAGAGCCACTGCAGCACAAGTTTGATCCCCAGCCAGGGAGATTCCTACATGGCGCAGCAGACCTCTCCTGCCTCACCCGCTGCTTCCCTCAGCAGTGTACTTCAGTTGATCTGCCTGTTCTGCTCCCCACTCTCTCTCTGGTGAATCCTTCCACACGCCCACCCCCCACCTCTGGCCTACACCCAAGCTTGTGTGCATAAATAAATAAATCTTTAAAAAAAAACACCTTACAAATTAGATTCTCTGAGGGTGCCACCCAGGAACCTGCATTTCACCACAATCCCAGGTAATCCTGACACACATACTTATGCTAAGAACCAAGATGAGATGACTCCATCTCTTGGGGGTTGAATAATGCTCAGGAGGACCTGAGCAAATATACCTACTGTATGCTCAACCCACGAAAAAAATATCTGGATTTTGCTCACTTCTTTCTCCTCCATGTGACCTAGGATTTGTTCAGTCACCTCTACTTTGGTCTCCCTGTCTCTGTCCTCCCCGTAGCAGCTAAATAAATATTCTTAAAACACAAATCAGATCACAGCAACTCTGCTTAAAATGCTCCAGTGACTGCCTATTACACTCGGAATGACTCCAGTGCCAATTTGGATTCTCCAAGATCTTGTGTGCTCAGCCCCATCACTTCTCCATCCTCATGCCCACAGTCCCCACTCTCCTTTCCCTCTATCCACTACAGGTCCACTGGCCTCCTCACTGCTCCACCAAATTGACACCTGCTCACTTAAGAGACTTTGTGCATAGGGGTCCCTCTTTTTGGTATAGGGCAGACCTCAAAGAGGCCCCCTGCCTACCCTATGGCCTCCTTCACATTCATGGTCCTCAGTGCTGTCCTCACTACATGAAAAGACTCAGCCTCTTTGCTTTTGTTTTGCCCAGTAGATCTGTCTACACAGATCAGAATGAACCTCTTAAGAGGAAGATGTGTGTTGTCTGGGCCCCCACTGTGACACCAGTGCCTAAAACAGAAAGTGGAGTGATGGAGATGATGAGGGAACATTACCTGAGTGACCAAATGGTTGAAGACACTTGAGCATGGAGTTGTAGCCCCATGAGGTCATGCATGTGTGAATATTATCATGGATGAATGGAAAAACAGATGAAAAACAAACATTGGTGGTTGGATGAATGGACAGACAGTAAAAAGATGGATGGGTAAATTGATGGATGAATTGTGGATGAATGGATGGAGAGCTAGATGCTATAGATACTGGAATGGAGGATTGGATGAATGAATAAATATGATTAGATACTAACTGGGTGGATGGATGATACGTTAATAAATAGTTAATCAGGTATTGGTAGATTGATGATTGGTGAATATGTGGATGAATAAATAAATGGATGGATGAATGGCAAGGTGGATTAAAAAAATAAACATACAACACAGAGAGTGAACCCTAATTCAATTTAGTTAATAATGTAACAATATTGATTTATCAGTTACAACAAATGTACCACTAATATAAGATGTAAATAATATGGGAAATGGGGAGATGGGGTAAATGGAAACTGTACTTTCCAGTCAATTTTTTTTAAAGATTTATTTATTTATGCATACAAGCTGGGGTGTAGGCCAGAGGTGTGGGGGGTGGGGGTGAGAGGATTCACCAGAGACAGAGTGGGGAGCAGAACAGGCAGATCGACTGAAGTACACTGCTGAGGGGAGCAGCGGGCGAGGTAAGAGAGGTCTGCTGTGCCATGTGGAAAGTTCCTGGGCCAGATATTGAACTCGTGCTACAGTGGCTCTGGATAGCTTCATAGTGCTGAGACTTAATCCTCTGCACCACCACGGAGGCCCTCCAGTCAATTTTTTTTATAAATCTAACTACCCTTAAAAAATAAAATCTAGGGCCTCCCTGGTGGCGCACAGGGTTAAGTTGCAGCACTATGAAGCGATGCAGAGCCACTGCAGCACAAGTTCAATCCCCGGCCAGGGAGCTAACCCACATGGCATGGCAGACCTCTCCTGTCTCGCCGGCTGCTCCCCTCAGCAGTGTATTTCAGTGAATCTGCCTGTTCTGTTCCCCTCTCTGTCTCTGGTGAATCCTCTCACCCCTGTACCTCTGGCCTACACCACAGTTCTTATATTCATAAATAAATGAATAAATTTTTAAAATAAACAAATGTAAAATGGATAAACAATTGTATGGATGTGAAATATAGATAATTGGAAGGCTAGATGGAGAGATAGTGTATAGATGTATTGATAGAAAAAATGATGGATTAGCACATGAATAGATGGATGGATGGACAGATGAATGGATAACTGGATGGCTAATTATTGAATGAAATGAATAAACCAACAAATGACTGGATACAAGTAAGTAGATGGAATAGATAATCAATGACTGGATGGGTAAATAGACAAATTAATAGTCAATATGGGGAGCTGGGATCCAACAGGCCACCCAGTGACCCCAAACAGTGTGCACCCCCTATTTTCCCTGCAACCTACAGGTAGCCACACCTTCTACATACTCCATAACCATGCAGAGATGGCGCCGGGTCTCAAAGGAACAGAACATGCCAACCACAAAGGGGTTCTCGGCGAAAGTGAGGATGTCCCGCTCTACGAAGGCTTGCTGAATCTGGTTGCGCAAGATGAGGTTCTGCTTGTTGATTTTTTTCATGGCGAAACGCTGCCTGGTGTCGCGATGCCGCACCAGGTAGACTGCACTGCAGGGGGAGAGAGCAAGGACTGGCCATCACCTCGGAGACACCAGGCCTCTGCCACACTCCCCCCACTAGAGCCCCAGGTGGCTCACCCATAGGCACCATTGCTTATGAGCTTGATAGTATCAAAGTCATTCTCTCCAGGAGGTTTCTTAGCCTTTGTGGTGGTGCTGCGGCCCTGTAAGGGAAAGATTTGAGATCTTTATAATGAGATTGGGACTCTTATTATTCCACTTTACACACAGGATAACTGAGGCACAGAGAGGGTGGAGGGTGGGTCCTCCATTCAAGTGCCACAGTGTAGGAATAACCAAGTCAGGTCCTGAACCCAAGATGGACTCTGAAGCCACATTCTCAAAAAATTGTAATGGGCACTTTGGTGTATATCATATTACTACACACCTAGTAAGAAGCCTACAAAATGGATAATTACCCTAATATATATATTGTCCCCAGAAATCAGTAACAGAAAGTCTAACAATTGAAGACTTTATTTTATTTTAAAGATTTATTTATGCATACAAGCTGGGGTGCAGGCCAGAGGTGTGGCGGGGTGAGAGGATTCACCAGAGACAGAGTGGGGAGCAGAACAGGCAGATCAACTGAAATACACTGCTGAGGGGAGCAGTGGGTGAGGCAGGAGAGGTCTGCTGCACCATGTGGGAAGCTCCCTGGATAGGGACTGAACTTGTGCTGTAGTGGCTCTGGCTAGTTTCATAGTGCTGCAACCTAATCCATTGCACCACCAGGGAGGCCCCAAATTGAAGATTTTTAAATGGCAAAATATGTGAACTAGAGCTAGACCTTGTAACCACATGAAAAGATGCTGAACCTCACATATAATGACAGAAGCAAATTAAAACTACCCCCAAGATACTATTTTTCACCTAGCATATTGGGGAAAAAATTCAAAAGGCTGAACCACTCTGTGGGAAAATCTCAGCAGGGAATCTGTCACCTTGTTGTTGGGAGTTTAAATTGGTACAACCTCCCAGGAAAATATTTTGCTGTATATCAGAATTAGGAGTGTGTTCCCTTTGATACAGCAATTTCATGTTCCAGACATACTTGCACATGTGAAAAAATGACTTGTACTATTCTGCTCATCACAAGATTAAAATACATCCAAATTCTTATCCATAGGAAATTGGTTAAATAAACATGAGGCACATCTATATAAAGGAATATTTGCTTCTGTCTAAAAAATGAGGAAACGCAGGCCTCCCTGTTGGCTCAACGGGTTAAGCACAGTGCTGTGGCGCTGTCGGAGGCTGCGGCTGCGTGAGTTCAATGCCCGGCCCGGGAGATTCCCACATAGCGCAGCAGACCTCTCCTGTCTCACCCGCTACTCCCCTCAGCAGTGTATTTCGGTCGATCTGCCTGTTCTGCTCCCCACTCTGTCTCTGGTGAGCCCTCTCACCGCCCCACACCTCTGGTCTGCACCCCAGCTTGTATGCAAAAAATATATAAATTTAAAAAAAAAAGGAAACTCTTTGTACACTGATTCAGAAAGCAAGGAATATGTGCTCTATACTTTTGTGTAAAAAAATAAAGGTGATAAATGAAACTATATACAGCCACACATGGCTTAAGAGGGATATGTTCTGAGAAATGTGTCCTTAGACGATTTCATTGTTATGTAAAAGTCAGAGTGTAATTACGTAAACTGAGGTGGCATGGCTTACCACACACCGAGGCTAGAGGGTGAGACTTGTTATACCACCAACATATGTGGGTCTGTCATGGGCTGAAATGTCGTTAATCATATTTGGTGGGATATAGGATAATGGGAGACAAATGTGGATATAATACTTTTCATTGTAAATATTTTTTTTAAGGATTTATTTATTTAGGACCTCCATGGTGGCACAAGGGGTTAAGTCTCAGCACTATGAAGCTATCCACAGCCACTGCAGCACGAGTTCAATCCTAGCCAGGGAGATTCCCACATGGCGTAGCAGACCTCTCTGGTCTCACCTGCTGCTCCCCTCAGCAGTGTATTTCAGTAGATCTGTCTGTTCTGCTCCCCAGTCTGTCTCACCGCCCCCACAACGCTAGCCTATACCCAGTTCTTCTACACAAAAACAAATAAATAAAATCTTTTTTTAAAAAAATTACAATCTTAAATGCTTTGGGGGGCTAGACAGGCTGGGTGGAGGCCATGGTGACTGCCTATTCAGTGCCAAGTGGTTCCAACACTGTGGGCAGAACTTCTAAATATTCCAAAGAAAGCCCAAACCCTAATATTGAAGCCAAATCTATTGATTTCTGTATTTTGTTTCAATTTTGGGGGAGACACTAGATAGTTGAGAGAAATCATGTATGGCCGCCATGGCAGACTCCACTACACATGAGGAGGTTGGCCTGGGGTGGGACCACGGCAATTTCCATAATGCTGACTGAAGCTGAGTGAACCCCATGTAGGGTTTCTCAGTTAATGAAACAGAAATTACCAAACAACCCAGCCATTCTGCTCCTCAGTATATACCCAAAAGAACTGAAGCGGTTATTCAAACAAACATGTGTACACAAATGTTCATAGCAGCGCTATTCATGTGATAGTCCAAGATGGAAACAGCCCAAATGCTGGATAATGAATAAACAAAATGTGGTCTATCCACACAAAGGAAAATGGGCCATAAAAAGGAATTG
Organism: Scalopus aquaticus; assembly: GCA_004024925.1. Lineage (NCBI taxonomy): Eukaryota > Metazoa > Chordata > Mammalia > Eulipotyphla > Talpidae > Scalopus > Scalopus aquaticus. The sequence goes on along the minus strand of PVIJ01004407.1, from coordinate 5,205 downwards.
AGCACTGATTCATGCTCCAAAATGGATGAAAACATTATGCCAGACACCAGAGGCTACAAAGTGAATGATTCCATTTATGTGAACTGTCTAGAAGAGGCAAATCCATAGAGACAGAAGGCAGATCAATGGCTGCCAGGGACTGGGGCAGAGGGAGGGTCAGGGAGTGACTGCTCAATGGGTACAAGGCTTCCTTTTGAAAGGATGAATGTGTTCTGGAACTAGGAGGTAATAGTCAGTGCCCAACATTGTGAAGGTACGAAATACAACTGAATTGTTTTTTCTTTTTTTAGTTTTTATAATTGTTCATTTGAAAATAGCTAAACTGGGCCTCTCTGGTGGTGCAAGGGGTTAAGTCATAGGACTATCAAGCTATCAGCAGCCACTGAAGCCTGAGTTCAATCCCTGGCCAGGGAGTTAACCCACATGGCACAGCAGGCTTCTCTTGTCTCACCTGCTGCTCCCTCAACAGTGTATTTCAGTAGATCCGCTCCCCACTCTGTCTCTGGTGAATCCTCTCACCAGCGCCTCCCCTCCATCGTCTGGTCTACACCCCAGCTCTTGTATGTATAAATAAGTAAATCTTTAAAAATAAATAAATAAATAAATATTGCTAAATTGGTACATTTAATGTTACATGTATTTTACCATGAAAAGAAAAAAGTACTAGGAGGAAGAGTTATTAATACATTTTTAAAGGGGAAATTGAGGCTCAGAACTGGGGACCAAGTGATCCACCCAGCCTGAGGGCAGAGAGCTGGGCAAGCCCTGGCTTGTTACTCTGGCCAGAACCAAAGTACTGACCACTGGCCACATGGCCTTACCTCAGAGAGGTCGTCCTGTTCAGGCGTGTTAGAGCCGCCACTGTCCTGTTCCTCCAGGTGCACCACATCTAGGAAGGACTGAAAGTGAGTAAAGGCTGGTGTCTGGGTTAGTTTACCCACAACCCCTGTGCCCACCCCCTGGCACCTGGAAAGGGGTCTCGGGTGAGGCCCAGCTGACGGATGATGTAGCGGGGGATGTCTGTCTTAACAAGGTGGCCCTCCTTGGCATGGCCCTCGGCGGCTTCCAGCAAGTGGTAGAACTCCTCAGGGTTGAATTCCTGAGGCAGGGCAGGGGTGGACTCGAAGCAGGCTCTCAGAGGTCCCCACCGGCACCCCCTTGCCCAGCCCCCTCACCAGGCACTCCAGCAGCCTCGCTGGTCGTGAGATGATAATGAGCAACTTCTTCACCAGCTGAGTGACAAAGGCCACCTCCAAGCTCTCCGAGCGTTCATAAGCCTAGGGGGTGGGAGGGACAATGTGAGGGTAGGGTCTACTGGGGTCCTGCCTCAGCCAGACCCCTCTCCCAAACCCACAGAGTGCACACTGCTCTGGCCCCATTTTATAGATAAGAAGTCTGAGACTGAGACCATGATTATTATTATTCAATAATTTAATATATAATATTGATTATTTAGTATTTCATATTTAATAAAAATAATTTAGCTAAAATAATTATTATTCTATAGCAAACACTATCCTAAAGCTTTCATTCAATTAATCTTCAAAACAGCCTTATAATCCAGGAAGAGTTGGACTCCCTCTGCTTGTGATGCTCTCCTGGGAGTTCTGCATAGCCCCCATGACACCGCTTTATGGAGACCTATTCTGAACCCCCAATCCAAAATGGCACCCCTCTCCTGACAGCACCCTCAATCACCATTACCCTATTGTACTTTTCCTTTTTCTTGTCATAGAAATCCCCTTCTAACTTGCCATATGTTAATTCATTAATTATTAATTTAGACTAGGGTGAGGCGAACAAGGCACTTACATTGGCACCAAACACCTCAGTCTTCAAGATAAATCATTTACTCATAACTTTTAATGTAATGTCTGGAAATCTCAAAATTAATTTAAAAATGATAAGAGCAAATTGTAAATAAATACAGGATCTAATAGGATTGCAGTGAGCTTTTGGAGCATGAAGCAAAGTGTACAACAATCTATGCACAATTTTAAAACGGTTGATGGTTTCTATTAAAATTTTATTAGTCATGAATTTTAACTATAAAATCAGGAAAGTAAAATTCAACAAATTCTTACTTGATTACAATTAAAAGATTGAAACTTAAAATAATGTTAAATATATTTCAACTTTTTCAATAGTTCCTTTAATATACTGGGGACAAAATTAATCACTTGTGTCATCCTACTCCCAGCCCTGATGTCCAGTTTGTTTTCTGACTCTTCCTGCTAGGATGTCAGCTCCCTGACAGAAGGGACCTTTTATTTCCAGCTGAATATTCAGCTTCTAGTTGGGTCCATATCAGCTTCTTAATAAATATGTGGAATGAATGAATGAGCAAATCCCCCTTTTATAGTAGAAGAACTGAGGTACAGAGAGGTTAAGTGACTTGGCAAAGGTTACACAGTGATGTGAATAGAATCCTTTTGGAGTCTGTATTCTTGACTCCATCTGAAGCCAACGCCTATAATGACACCAAAGGGCTGCTTTAAGTATGAGGAAGGGTCCTGGAATCTAGAATCCCATATTCTGGTTCCTGTGACCTTACCCATTCTCATTTCCTCAAGACAATGTAATCATTTGGGTTCTGTGCTCCTGGAATTTTCCAGGCTGCCTTCCAGTCTACCTCAAGGCCTTTACCTGTGCTATTCATCCTGCTCAGCATAAAACCCCCACCCTCAACTCTCCTCATAGCTTCCACTCTCATTACTCTTGGCCCACATTATTCTTATTATGTCATCTCCTCCAGGCAGGCTTCCTGAACCTTACAAGAAAGCCCCTGACACTTCCTCCAACTGTCCTACTCTAGTTGATTCATAGCCATAAGCATCAGCTGAAATCATCAAATTCCTTGATGTGCTTGTTTCCATGTCAATCTTATCAGCCTCGCCCTCCCTGGTAGCACAGAGGTTAACTCTCAGCACTAGCAAGCTGTCACCAGCCACTGCAGCATGAGCTCGATCCCCAGCCAGGGAGCAGCAGACCTTTCCTGTCTCTCCCGCTGATCCCCTCAGCAATGAGTGGTACCATGTGCTAAGAGAAAACGGTGGAAAGTGTCAGCAGACTTTAACATTTTAAATGAGGGAGGACTATCTAGGAGGCCACCAGAAGAGGTGACATTTGAGGAAAGACCTGCAGATGAGGGAGGTTAAATCCCTGCCTCCCCCATCAGACCAGGGTGGGGACCATGTCTTTCTCTTTCACCCCTGAATCCTCATTCCCTGAATGGATGTAGGGTGAAGGAAGGGGTTGGGGGCTTGGGACCTGATTTGGGGGTATGTAGAGCCTGAGATGGGGCCAGCTTCCTAGTGCACTCACATCCTGCAGAAGCTTTTCCAGATTCTCTTGTAATTCGTAGAAGTAGACAGTGGTAATGAGGCCATCGCGGGACTTGGTCAGGCAATCCCTCGCCAGTTCGATGATCTGATGGTGGATGAAGCTGAGCACGCCGTCTGCCAGAGGCAGCACGCTGTCGGGTTCATAGGTATGAGCAAAGTCTCGCAGCTTCTCCTCCATCTGCGCAGTGGCCTGAGGGAGAGACAGAAGCAGGGCTAGGGAGCTGGCGCCACCAGGAGCCTGCGCTGCACACACTGGCCACCAGAGGACGCGCGGAGCTAAGGCAGAGAGGGTACCCGCCGCCCAGTCTCCGGGGGCTGCCCTGGGCCCCGCCTCACCTTCGGAAACCTCTCCTTGTACACATGATTCATCATCACGATCTCGTTGTCGTAAGAGGAGGGGGAGCGCCCGGGGCTGCGGGGAGATAAGTCCAGCCAGTCTAGCCCACTCTCTCGAAACAGGCAGGCGTCAGATCCCTTCAGGTTTAACCTCACCCTCCACGTTGCAAACCCAATTTATTCATAGGTACGGAGTTTCACAGTGCACGAGCCCCCAGACTGCCAACTTGAAGGAGGGCACTTCTGACCCACCTGAGACTCCGCGAGCGTGGCCGCACGGCCGGCGAGCGACGGCCCCCATCCTCGTCAGTGATGCTCTCGGTGCTGCCGAAGTGTTTGGAGAGGAAGTGGAGCTCATCCACGGTGGGCTGGTAGGGCAACTGGTGCAGGCGCTCCTGGGAGGAGCAGGAAGACTGCGAAGGAGTGGGACCAGGGTCAGAGCCACCGTGGTACCCCCACAGCTGGGGACCCTGGGCTGGGACTCCCAGAGCTGATAGGTCACACCACCAGGCTGGGATCAGGACCCGATTAGTGTTCCTTGGATCCCAGAGCCCAGGTTGGGACTCCTGGCAACAGACAGGGGCCAGGGACAGATGTGGATGAGAACAGTGCCCTTGCCATCGCCTCCTGCCTCCCACTCTCCCCCTTGTATCTCTTCTAGTCATACAAGCCTCTTTGATGGTCCTTGAACCAGCCAGGCACACCCCTGCCTCAGGGCCTTTGTACTAGCTATTCTCTCTGCCTGGAGCACATCTACTATGGATCACTCATGTCTCCTTCATGTCTTTGCTCAAATGTCATCCCTTAGGGAGCCCTCCTCCGGACACATACCCATCACTGCCCTATCTTGTTTCTTCTAGCTGTCTTTATCTCCTGACACACTACATCTTTGTTATTCCTGTCTGATCCTTGAGGGCAGGGACTTGGCTGCCGTCAGTCCCTGTTCAGGGCCTGGCATGGAGTCAGGGCAAATACAGACCCACAGACATCAGTGGATAGACATGAAGACACCCACTTGACTCTGCAAGCAGAATGATCTTTTTCTTTTTAAATACTTTATTTTTTTTTGTGTAGAACTGGGGTGCAGGCCAGAGGTGCGGGGGGCAAGGGAGAAGTGGTGGTGATGAAAGGATTCACCAGAGACAGAGTTGGGAGGAGAACAGGCACATCTGCCTGGGACTGAACTCATGCCGCAGTGGCTGTTGATCGTTTGATAGTGCTGAGACCCCTGAGCCACCAGGAGGACCCCAAAATGATCTTTTTAAACATCACATCACCCTGCCTGAAACTCCCTGTCCCATTCATATCTATTAAAATACATATGATTTGGGCCTCCCTGGTGGCGCAGCGGTTAAGCGCTGCGCTGTGGAGCTGTTGGCAGCGGCGACACGAGTTCAATGCCCGGCCAGGGAGAATCTCACATGGTGCGGCAGACCTCTCCTGCCTCACCCGCTGCTCCCCTCAGCAGTGTACTTCTGATCTGCCTGTTCTGCTCCCCACTCTGTCTCTGGTGAACCCTCTCGCC